>VYXB01002302.1:644979-682742 GCA_013397135.1 Pachyramphus minor
CAGGTGCCAGGACATGCGGCGGCGGTAGGACGCGCGGCGGCGATGGGCGGCCGGCGGCTGCCGGTGCCTCTGCTGCTGGGGCTGCCGCTGCTGCTGGGGCTGCCGGCGGCGGGGCGCGCCGCCTCCAAGGCGCTGGTGTGCCAGGAGATCACGGTGCCGATGTGCAAGGGCATCGGCTACAACCTCACCTACATGCCCAACCAGTTCAACCACGACACGCAGGACGAGGCCGGGCTGGAGGTGCACCAGTTCTGGCCGCTGGTGGAGATCCAGTGCTCCCCGGACCTGCGCTTCTTCCTCTGCAGCATGTACACCCCCATCTGCCTGTCCGACTACACCAAGCCGCTGCCTCCCTGCCGCTCCGTCTGCGAGCGGGCCAAGGCCGGCTGCTCGCCCATCATGCAGCAGTATGGCTTTGCCTGGCCCGAGAGGATGAGCTGCGACAGCCTGCCTGTTCTGGGGGACTCCGAGGTGCTCTGCATGGGATACAACCACACAGAAGCCACCACCCTGCCGCCTTTCTTCGGGAAGCCCACGCGCCCTGCCAAGGATGTAGCCAAAAACCTGACACCACTTGATGGACAGCGGCCCTCAGGGCTGGACTGTGGTCAGACTTGCAAGTGCAAAGCGCCCCTGATCCCCATCACCAAGGAGTCCCATCCACTGTACAACCGCATCAGGACTGGGAAGGTACTCAACTGTGCCATCCCCTGCTACCAGCCCTACTTTACCCAGGATGAGAAGACCTTTGCCACCTTCTGGATCGGCCTCTGGTCCATCCTCTGCTTCCTCTCCACCTCTACAACTGTCGCCACCTTCCTCATTGACATGGAGCGCTTCAAGTACCCCGAGCGCCCCATCATCTTCCTCTCTGCTTGCTACCTCTTTGTCTCCATGGGCTACATCGTGCGGCTGGTGGCAGGACATGCCAACGTGGCTTGCAACCCGGAGCACCACCACATCCATTATGAGACCACGGGCCCTGCTCTCTGCACTGTGGTTTTCCTTCTCCTTTACTTTTTCGGCATGGCCAGCTCTATCTGGTGGGTCATCTTGTCCCTCACCTGGTTCCTGGCAGCTGGCATGAAGTGGGGCAATGAGGCCATTGCTGGCTACTCACAGTACTTCCACCTGGCTGCTTGGCTCATCCCCAGCGCCAAATCTATTGCTGTACTGGCACTCAGCTCCGTGGATGGTGACCCGGTGGCTGGGGTTTGCTATGTGGGCAACCAGAGCCTGGAGAACCTGCGGGGCTTTGTGTTGGCACCACTAGTTGTTTATCTCTTCACCGGCAGCCTCTTCCTGCTGGCTGGTTTTGTCTCACTCTTCCGCATCCGCAGTGTGATCAAGCAGGGTGGCACCAAAACTGACAAGCTGGAGAAGCTGATGATCCGCATTGGCATCTTCACCGTGCTCTACACTGTGCCTGCCACCATCGTCATTGCCTGCTACATCTATGAGCAGCACAACCGGGAGGCGTGGGAGCAGGCGCAGAACTGCTCCTGCCTGGGGGACCCTCACCGACCCAAGCCTGACTATGCTGTCTTCATGCTCAAGTACTTCATGTGCCTTGTGGTGGGCATCACCTCCGGTGTTTGGATCTGGTCTGGCAAGACACTTGAGTCCTGGAGGCGCTTCACTGCCCGGTGCTGCCGGGCCAGGAAGCCCATGGGTGCCTCTGTGTATGGTGAGGCCAGCNAGCTGGCATGAAGTGGGGCAATGAGGCCATTGCTGGCTACTCACAGTACTTCCACCTGGCTGCTTGGCTCATCCCCAGCGCCAAATCTATTGCTGTACTGGCACTCAGCTCCGTGGATGGTGACCCGGTGGCTGGGGTTTGCTATGTGGGCAACCAGAGCCTGGAGAACTTGCGGGGCTTTGTGTTGGCACCACTAGTTGTTTATCTCTTCACCGGCAGCCTCTTCCTGCTGGCTGGTTTTGTCTCACTCTTCCGCATCCGCAGTGTGATCAAGCAGGGTGGCACCAAAACTGACAAGCTGGAGAAGCTGATGATCCGCATTGGCATCTTCACCGTGCTCTACACTGTGCCTGCCACCATCGTCATTGCCTGCTACATCTATGAGCAGCACAACCGGGAGGCGTGGGAGCAGGCGCAGAACTGCTCCTGCCTGGGGGACCCTCACCGACCCAAGCCTGACTATGCTGTCTTCATGCTCAAGTACTTCATGTGCCTTGTGGTGGGCATCACCTCCGGTGTTTGGATCTGGTCTGGCAAGACACTTGAGTCCTGGAGGCGCTTCACTGCCCGGTGCTGCCGGGCCAGGAAGCCCATGGGTGCCTCTGTGTATGGTGAGGCCAGCCCGGCGCTGGCTGGCAGGACAGTGCTGCCCAGCATGGCCTCCTACCACAAGCAGGTCCCGCTGTCCCATGTGTGACCGGAGGGAGCCTCGGTGACCCCAGCCACAGGGAGGAGAGGGTTGCAAAGACCCTGGGCCATAGGAGAGGGGGTGAGAGCTCGGCCACCCCTGGCACCCTCAGCTCCACCGTGGCTGTGCCGCCTGGGACCAAGTGTGTCCGTCCACTGAGCACAGAGCAGCTGCAGCCACAGGCAGGGCAGGGAGAGGTGCTGCCAGCGATGTGGGGGCAGAGGGAAGGGAGGCCTGGAGCCTGGCACTGCCACGTATGCGTCATTTGGGGATCCAACACCCTGGCTGGGGTCCTGGGGTGCTGCTGCCTGTGGGTCAGTCAGGTGACAGGTATTCCTTGAGCATTAATTTGTATCCCACAACAAGCCTCTGGGCAGGTCTTGCCAGTGCCTGGATGAGGGGCAGAGCTGCAGCGGGCAGGGTGGATGGTGGCCCCTGACCCCAGGTAGTGCTGGCACTGACACTGAGCTTCTCACCAGAGCCTCAAGGGTGTGAGGGGGCTGGGGAGAGCTGTCATGGGGGGCTGCCTCGCTGGGCCCCCAGGGCGGTGGTCCCGGGGCCCCTAGAGCCCCCAGGCACAGTTGTGTACTGCAGAGGAAAGGGCTGAGGGCCCCTGGCACGAGGCAGCCGCTGGCACTGCTCGGGCAGCAGCTCATGAGGAGTAGGAGGGAAGGAGCTGCATGAGCCGGGGGCTTCACAGGTGGTAGTGGTGCAGGAGGAAGGGGCTGTGGAGAGGATCTGTCACCTGGCCCTCAAGGTGGGCAGGGACAGTGTCCTAACTGTCTGCAGCACAAGCGGGGACCAGGTGAACCCCCCGCCATGGTCCCCTCTGCCCCGGGCAAGCTCCCCTCCATGCAAGGGGCTCAGGGCTGGGCAGGAGCCGGTGCTGGTGGGGCTCAGCTTGGCAAAAGCAACTCCCTGCTCATCCGCTGTGATGAGCAGCTCCACTGCCCCTGGAGCAGCCCCAGAGAGCCACGGGGCTGCACGGGTGATGAGGCTGCTGTCCCAGCACGGGGCTCACAAGGAGCCCTGGGCAGTGCTGGCTCCGGCTCCAGGAGCAGTGTTCTCCTGAGCTGCCGAGGTCTCTGGGAACGAGTTGGTGCTGCTCTGCACCTCTCGCCTCTGCAGTGGGGTGAGTTTCTCATATCTCCCTTGTGCTGTGTGGGTTACCTGAGGCGAGGTGAGCAGGCCTGGTGCCCTGCCTGTCAGCCCGCCAGCTGTGGCATGTGGCACAGCAGCTGAGTGTGGCACAACCAACCCTAAAAGGGGGTTTGCATCCCTAAAGAGAGTGGTTTCTGCACGTTGGGGTTTCTGAGCCAGGCTGTCTCTCCTGAGCAGCAGCTGGGTTTTCCAGCCAGTCAGCTTCAGTACTTCTTGCTGCTTTTTTCAAAGCTGTGCGTCTGCCGGAAACAGTGCCAGGTTTGAGAGTGAGCAGTTAATTTGGGAAAATTTAGCTAAGCGCTCGTGCTTCTTTGCTTCCAACTTCCCAAGCCTTTTTCCCTTCCCCAGATCAGGCAGCAGCTGAACACTTACAGAACCAGTGCCCGGCATGAAGCGGTGGTGACAGCTGGGTGTCAATAAGTAGAATGATGGTGGGGGGGCCCTGTTGTCAATGTCACCAACACAGCAAGGGCAAGGGGCTCCAGCTGTGGCATGGGATGAGGCACAGCTGGCAAGCAGTGGCTGCTTCTGGCTTCAGGCCACTTGTGAAAGCACCCAGTTTTTAATTTATTTATTTTTTCCCTGCCCTAAATAGTGATCACATGTGTAACCGTCCAGCCATTAGTCAAATCCTTTCTCCCCTCCTTCAAGCGTGGCACTGTGACCCGGCTGCTTAAGCACTGCTGGCTTTGCTCCCACAGGACTGCAAGGATCTGAGGCTGTTCCCAACACCCTTGGACCATTTCAGTCAAAAAGGTTTCCACCTCACTTTAAAACCAAAGCCTGGGCCGTGAGGAGACACTTAAGTGGCACATCTCTTGATAAAGGTGCTGCCAAGGTACCACATGAGTGTCTCTGGGGCGTCCAGAGGAGCCAGTGGTGCAGGGACTGAAGGCTCAGCAGGGACTGTTCAGCCGCAGATATCTGCACTCTTGCGACAGGGCTCACTCCCTCCAGTGTGTTGCAGTACTTTATTGCAGATAGAATTGCACCATGTTGCGATACAAACTGTAAATTGTTGTATTATAGCCTAGCTTGTACATACAGAAGCTGTAGTGACCTTTGATACGGGTTAGGGACAGGTGTGTTCTCTGCAGTGAGGCAGGTCAGGTACAGAGATGCTGTGGGTAGTCTCTTGTTGTAATCCAGGGCATTAAATGATTCCAACCTGCTCCAGTCCACTTTGCTGGACTCCTCTCTTTCTATAGTGCCTTTTGTAGATACAGCCAAACACACATCATGCAATACAATGAACAAAACCATGTCAAAGGTGGTATTTTGTTGTTTTTGTTTTTTCCGAAGTGCAACTGACTGTGTAAAAAAATCCAAGATTAGCTGCAAACCGTTGCCTGTTGAAAAATGCAAGAGCATTTCAGCTTTGATCCTATGGTAGGGTAATACAATCAACTCGTGTCCGAGCCTGCCTTCTCAGCAACAAGTGGCAGGAGGGGGTAAGGAGTTGTTGCTGTGTGCCACCTCTGCTGTAGCCTCTTTTGTTACTGATGCTATTAATGTTTAAATTACTGTACTATATTTTGTGAAAAGCTGAAGAAATTTTATTCAAAGAGAAGTATCAAGATTCGTTATTTATGAGGTCAAAAAAGAATCAGTGTGTGTTGTTTTCTTTCCTTCTGCTTCTGTCAGGATATTAATGACCTTAAAAACTTAGCTGGGGGGGGGACTGGGAGGCACATGGTGGAGGGCTGTGCAGGGCTCTTATTACTGGGGATCATAGGGAACTATACTTGTGTGGCACAGGAATAGCATGTTCCATGCGCAGAAACCCCACGCAGGGCTGCCTTTGGCACAGAGGATGTCACACACCCATGCCCTCACCGCTGGCCTGCTGTGGCCCAGCATGGCACCGAGGTCCCAGCCTGGATCTGCACTTAGCCAGGCTCATCCAAAGAGGGGGCCATGCTGACTGTGCCCATGGCTGTGCCCGTGACCTCGCTGACAGTGCCTTTCCCTCACAGGCCAAGGTCATGCCTCACTGGTAAAAGAGGGTTAACTATCAACTTTTATTGGCGTTCTGCAGTTTGCACAGTATCAGTCCCTCGCCCTGCACTGAGATCAGGCCCTGAAGAGGTGCCCTTTGATACTCTTCAGGCCAAGCAGATGACAGCTCTTAGCCAAGCAAGATGCTGCATGCTGATTTGGGTGATCTTGTTGCCATCTGCTGTGCGCTCCCTCCTGTTGGGAGGAGCACTTTAGGAGGGACAGCAAGGGGTTAAGGCTGGCTCCACAGTGACTAATGGTGCAGGACTCTGCTATCTAGTTAGGTGTGTAGGCACACACCAGGTCCCACTAGATAGCATCTCTTACTGGAAGCAGCCCCACAGCTTGACTCACCTGCTTCCTCAGGGATCTGCCCCCTGCTTTGCTCAAGGACAGGCAAAACATGCTGTTGGGGCTAATCCTATCATTTGCAGGGCAATAGTTTTGGGATGTGGAGGGGACATGCACCATTTCAGCATCAGGTTCTTCCCAACACGCTGTGGACACTACCTGCTTCCATCACCTTGCTGGCAGCCTTGTTGTCATTGCTGCCTCCCAGGAAGCTGTGTCCTCAGCTCCTCAGTAAACAGGAGTTTGGCAGCCCTGCCATGCACCGCCTACCTCAAGCCATGGTTTCCGAGCAAGGGAAGGGCCTTTCCTGCAGGGAGCTGTGTGACTCACCTGCAGAACTCTGTTCCTGTGAGCACCTGCGTGGCCTAATGCGTGTGCTGCCATGTCTCTTCTGTGCTCTCCATGTTCCACTTGGTCAACTTAGGCCAGCCTCGAGGTACTCACTGCCTTCCCTGTGGTTCAGCAGTGCAAATGTAGCAGGGGTGGCATGGGGAATGACCATGTCCTGATGGTATGGGGACCATGGGCCTTTCAAATAAGTTTTAATATCATAAAGCAGAAGCCCAAGTAGTTATTTCACCTAGAAAATGCCTTGTCCATGAAGGCAGCCTGACTTTTCTAATTCTAAAACAAACAGGCCTATGTTCAGCCAGGTAAGTGCTCTTTTGCTAGCTAGTCGATTGAGAGGGGGTAGGTGTGAGTGAGTGCACTACAGTCACTTTGGCAGCACTCTGTAATTCACTGTATGTTGTCAAACAACTTATTTGGTGCAAGTGTAGTTTTCCCAGATAACAATACAGAATGCCAGTCCTGTGTAATGCTCTTGCACTACTATGCTGTGGGAAATCCCAGTGTAGGATGGGGGCTGCAGCCTGCCTGGTGTTAAGCTCTGAACTCAGTAGTTCACCCTGCCCCAGGCATGCCTGCGAACCCCTTGTGCAAGCTCTTGCCTCAATTGCTCTTCTGTCCTCTTCTGCTTGCTCAGGTTATGCTTGACGCCTCTACTCTTATCCAGAAGCAATGGTCTTGACATTTATTCCCTCCCTCAAGTGCCTGTCCTCTTAATTGCCAAACCCATGGTGAAGTAGTTCTCATAAAATTCCCTTGGAAACAAAATACACAGTCCCTGTACACAAAGGGAAAGGGCTGCTGAAGCCCAAGGGCATCACGTAGCCCACAAACACCTCCATGGCTTCCGGCCCCTGCTGACCACCAACATGCTGCTCCTGTTATTCTTGTTGGTGCTCACGTTTCTCCTGCTGGGCCGTGGCACAGCTATTGTCTCTGCAAACAGCTTTTAGTGCCAGATGGGGAGTGCTGCCCTGGAACTGAAAGCAGGCAGAGGTCACCCCAACATAGATTAAATATTATTCAGCTGTTGGGTTAAGAAAAACAAGGTGCATTGATTCTGTAGGTGATTGCCCTTCCCTGGCAGCAGAGGTAGGTAATAGTCTCTGTAATTCCAGTTTTCTAACCACAATGGTAATTTTTCTTTTGCCTCTTTGAGAGTAGTGCTGCCAATGTATTAAGAATAGGGCAAGTTGGAGGGTACACCCCCCCACCCACCACGCTCATTGTCCAGCAGAACCACCTAAATGTAATTCCTTCTGGAACGTTATCTCTGCTTATTCCTACAAACAGGAGCTGTATGGTTTATTTTTTATTGTTTAGCTAAGAAATACACTAGCTGTGGTTTCCAGAATCTCTTTTAGGGGGACCAGAATGTTAAACGAAATTGTGACTACTTCTCTGTTAAGAAGTCAAGCTGTAGTTCAGGCCTGTTCAGCATCTGCTGAACAGATCAAAATCCCATTGGGAATGGGCTCTGGGATACAGTAAAACTAAAGCCAAGTAAGATCTGAAGCAAAATTAAGTTTGGAGCAGCAGTCTCCTGCAGGATATATTGCAGAAGCAGCCATCAGCTTGAGTTGTCGTTCACCTGACATCCAGATCAGCAGGAAGATCATTTGGCAAAAAAAGGGAAGTGTGCTCCCAGTCTCTGCTGAGCCCCTCACAGTGAGCACACCAGCCCACAGCCAAGTGCACCAGACCGATCCCACACAGTTGAAGGCACCTGGCCGTGCTGAGGGAAGCAAATCTCATTAGCAATTAGGTCACAAGTCAATCCAGGAGGTGGTCACTTGTAGCTTCCAATTTACTGCTCCTAAAGGGAGGACCTAAAAAAACATGAAGTCACCTGCAGAGAGACTGGCCCTCCTTAAAGGCTATTTAAGTGCAAAGAAACTGTTACTGAGTGGTTATTTGAGCAGCCCAAACACCATGTGGGAACAGCTGGGCAGCCATGCAGGACTGCACCCACCAGGCCTCCAGCTGCCCCAGTGCCACTCACAGCTGCTACATGACCCCTGCTGCCTGCTCCCAGACATTCCCAAACCACCGGGATAAAATGTGAAGGCAAGGGCTGGTATGAGGAATGGAGGGGCCTTAACACACACCACTGGGGTTTTTCTTTTTTTCCCTGCTTAAGAGAAGCTGCACAGCACCAAATACTCATGAAGGGCAATGGAATCCAACACCTGTACAGAACACACCCTTCACATTTAACTTTAATTAAAATAGAGTTTATTAGCTTTTCTTTTAATACAAACATGAGAAAGGAAAACCACCTGAAGATGTAGTGTTATTTTCAAAATTGAACTGTGATCAATACCTGAAGTGCCAAGTTCCATGGATTTGGGAGCCAGGGCCTGGCATATTTGCATACTGCAAAAGGCTGTATGCATCATTTTAACAGCTGAGTGCAGCCAAACTGATGACAGCACTCAGACAGCCCCACTCCCAAAGGCACATGGACTTGTTATTCAGTGTAAGGTTCTGGGCCTTGGCTGTACGAGGAAGCGCACAAAACCCATGCCATTTGGAGGGAGAGCTGCTCCTAGGACACACCGCCTAGAACCTATTTGGATCCAAGAAGGGAAGATACTACAAAGACTTGTAACAGGAAGAGTCTAATAATACTTATCCTGTTTAGAGTTCAGTTTCAGAGCCTGAAAGTAAGCGCTGTTCCAAAGTCTCAGAAAGAGCAAACCCCAAGCCTCTAGAGCAGTTGCACAAGATAAAAATTCACTTAGGGAAAAAAAAATAGGGTTTATAGAAAGCTTTTTGATAATTCTCAATTGAACACAGTATTTTTATATCTACCTTCTTAGGTAGTCCAGGATTCTCAAACTCATTATTGTCTCATTATGAATGTAAATCCCTCCCAGGAAACTCAAACCCCAGGGGAGCCAGATGGATGCACAATATCAGCTTTAGGAACTCCACTGTATATAGCACAAGAGATCTGCAGTAGAACTCAGAGAAGCAGTGCTGCACACACGCCATTCACCACTGGATTGCTACACTGTTTGGGATGGTGATGATGTTTCCAGACCAACTTTTTCATTCAATGCCTCAGAAAAATACACAGATTACATCTCTTCCAGAGCAATATAAGTATTAGAAAATGAGAGAAGCACCATAATTCACAAGAAATGCAGCATGGACCCTATACATTTTAACAATACATAAAACCATATCTCTGCCCCCAGTCAAAACATTCAAAGTCTTTTGACAATCTCTACTGGAGTGAAGTTGAGGGTGCAGAGTTGGAATTCCTTCCTGCTGGACAGCTTCTTGGCATGAACACATCACCAATAATAGCAGCTTTTAGTAGCCAAACCAGGGAAAGACCATCAACACATGTCTATGCTACTGTTTTCAGCTCCAGAGTGGCTTTATACTTTTAGAGTCCCGTGTTTTGTGTTGTTTTTAACACTGCATTTACCTGAAATACAAATGCAGTGAGACTCTGGATGACAGGGGAGAGGAGGGAAGAACATTTTAACTAT
This sequence comes from Pachyramphus minor, assembly GCA_013397135.1. Taxonomy (NCBI): domain Eukaryota; kingdom Metazoa; phylum Chordata; class Aves; order Passeriformes; family Tyrannidae; genus Pachyramphus; species Pachyramphus minor. The sequence goes on from VYXB01002302.1 coordinate 654,728, forward strand.
AGTCATGTGGTTAGTGTTTAAATTCTAAAATTTAAAACTAGTTATTATTAAAAACCTCAAGAGTTCACAGCTATAGGCCTACATAGTAAGCAAACATCTGTGGGGGAGAGAAGGAGATAAGTTTGTTTTTGCACCTCTGGATACATTAGAAGGAGGAGAGAGTTGGTTTGACGAAGGTCTTGATTTTTGCACCAAGTATGCTCCTCAAGCTCTGGACTCCCTTGGCTAATTTACCCTCCTCTCCTCCTCTTGCTGGAAGACACCATCACTGCTGGCTTGTGTGCATGGAGTGGTGATATTCCTCCAACTCATATGGATGCTGGTTCATGGTGCTGCACTTTTCTCTCTCCTCAGGAGAGGATGGCATTAGAACGGCGGATACCAACTAAGTTATCAGCACTGAAAGATCGTCTCATAGCAGCTTTTGACAAGTCTTTGTATTTGTCTTCACACAGCCGGGAGATAGCCTGGATACCATGTTCAGAGACAAAATGAAAAGCACACATTAGAAAAGTTCAAATATTTCAAGGAAGGTTTTACAAGTGTAATACTAACAGCACAGGTGCTCTGCAGCAGTGATGCTGCAAAGAACTACTTTGGAGGGAAAATATTAAAGGGGTCTGTCCCCATGCTAACATGAACCTCAGCCATCAGAAAGTAAGACCTAAAGAAGGGGAGTGGTTTCCACAATCAAGTATTTTCTTTCTTTTATCAGTCTCACTATCTAATGGAAAATTTGGATTCATTTCAGACTTAAAAGTTTGAGGAAGTTATGCTGAAAACTGCAGCTGGTAGCTGGGTCTGGTGCACACAGCAACACAAACCCCTCTATTTTAGCAGTGCAGGTATGTGCACAGGAATTTCTATGAGAAAAAGGTTCAACCTAAAAAGGTTTCTGCACTCCCTCAGGCGTCTACCCTTTGGCCACTCAGTGCAAGTGAGCCTAGGAAATGAAATTCTGCTACAATGTCTGTTTTGCCTTTACCTTCTCTACACCCTGACCCCAACATGGTCTTCCCAGGATCATCCACATGATCGTGTCCCGGAAGATGTCTGAGAAGGGAGGGCAGCCATGGCAGTTTATTACAGCAATTAAATACTAGCACATGTGGACAAACTAGTGTTTAACTGCTAAACTGCCTTTTCATCCATTTATTGGCTTGCCTCTGTCCTGCTCATCTAGCTAGCCAAGAAGCCTTTGTTCTGGTGCAGCTATTCTAGTAATAAATTTTTATTTAAAATCCTAATAACACGATTGTCCAAAAAACACTGTGTCCTCCCCTTCAAGGCCTATTTCTGATCGAAGCCTTCAGGCATTATCAATGCAAATTAATAAGGATACCTGTATTAAAAGGCTGAAATGAATTTCAGTCCTGAACATTTACTTCCATTAATAATTTACTACCTACCACCAGATGAACTCTCAGAGTCTTGCGCTCAGCTACAAACCTACACCTTCCCTTTAAGGCAGCACCCATTCAGCACAGCCCTATGTTCTGGAAGTTCAAAAGGTGAAAAGCACTCCGAGCATGAATAAAGTTCTAAGTGTGTTTTAAAATAATTATTTACATTTATTCCTGCCGACCTTCTGGAGGCATGCATTTGGCTCAAGAGTGGCATTCTTTGAGACACTGGCGGCATGAGCTCCTGCTGCAAGACCAGACAGACTCTCCATCCTGCTTTAATGCTGGCACATCAATCATAAAGCAACCTGTGTTGACATATTTAGCCCCAGTCGCCCATATGGTGTAAATCAGTTTTCAATCCCTGGAATTCACTAATTCACGACTTTATACAGGCTCTATCAACTGCAATGTGCTTCAAACCAAAAGGTGGAATTAAAAATTTTAGCAAATGGTTTAAATATTTATCTCATTTTAGAATCAAATCCCAAAATGTCCTATATAGATGCATTAGTAAGTACATTAGAGCAACTTACATACTGTACTTAAAATTACTCTGGTTTTAAATACCAAGCCCCCAAATGCTAAGAAAGAAGAAACAAAACAGGCTCACAATCTGTAAATCATCCACTTATGCCTGGGCACTGAGCAGTTCAGTAAACAATTTCCTGTGGACTATGAACTGCCCTACAACCACATTTACAATTAGTGACAGTGTTAGCTTAAAGTGCAAGTAACAAGGGTGAGACAAAGCAGAAGAGTTGCATTGCTTAACTTTAAATAGAGGAATTCACAGGCATTTCATACCTATCATTCCAAAGGACCATGAGGGATCACACTTATTCCTAAAGTTTAGCCACTTCTGGGACAAAATAAAAAACCCTAGGACTTGGCAGAATTATTGGGGGTGGATAACAGAACAATATAAGCCAAGAATACCGTAGCACACCCCTCTTGAAAGGGGCTATGGTATCACTGTACACAGGGCCTGTGGTAATGCCTTTGTTGAAAGGTCAACAAAATAACATGCAGAGTCATCAATTAAACCTGGACAGATGAAAGGTTGCATTGATCCGACAAGAAAATCTCCCTGGGAACCCAGGTAATTTTCAAAATGTCTTACATATCTCCATCAGCCAGGAAGACTGACTCTGAAAAAGTTCAAATTTTTTAAAATGTGCCTTCACACCAAGAAGGCTGCAGGGATTCACAGAAGGGCAGCCTTTCCCATCAAGCAGAAAGGGCCAGTTATCTGCATTTACATTCCTCTGAGCATTCTGAAGGATTCCCAAGAAGAGGCTATTCCACAAGTTTATCTTAAAGCAACAATTCTTTGGAAAGGTGAGGTTCTACAAGTTATGAAAAGAAGCATATTATTTCTGCAGCTGTCCCCAGACAAATGGCTTATTAAACCATGAGAGCAGTAAGAGTGCTCCCTCTAAAAGCAGCTGTGCAGTGGGATGCAGTGGGAAACCTTCAGCTGGTAGTGTTTAGAAAGGGCTGAGTGTGACTGCCTCTAGGTGCTTGGAATACAGACTGTGACCAGGGAAGGACACACAATCCATTACATATGACACTAATTCTTTCAATCTTAAGTAGCCTAGCTGAGCTACGGTTCCCAATATCCATTTTATTTTGTGATCTGCTGGACTTCCGTAATCTCTTCTGAGACCCTTCCTTTCCTCCGAATACTAGCTTAGCCTAGGCATGGTTTTAGATGTGCTAACTGTAGTTATAAAGGGGTTAAATTACCCTGTAATACACTAATCTAAAAGCTTTTTAGTTTTTCTAACCACCACTTAACATGATTAGCAACAGATGCTCTTACTACACATACAGACAGTGTCCCCTGCTCAGCCACTCTCAGAGCATTACCTCCAGCTTCTGTGCTCTCTCTTTACTGAGAGGCTCCAGCAGAAAGCTCAGGTTATTGTCATCTGCTAGGGAGCGAAGATCAAAGTAGTATTTGGCGTAAACACTGGCAGGAACATTGATATTAAACTGCAGCAGCTCCAAGAAATGTCTTTCCATCTCGTTCCTAGGAGGCATAAGGGACAGAAGACAAAGGAAAAAAAGATTGTTTTAGCTGGCTGAAAACACTGAAGAGACCTCAAGCTTGTTTTAAAACCACCAACTCTGAAATAGTCATCGAGAGCTCTGCATTATTAGTTTTCACAGACAGGTCATTCCCTGGTGCTCAAAACAAGGTGCAGCTTTTGAGTCCTGGCACCTCCGGCTCAGAGAGGAAGGTAGTGCCCTGTCGAGCACTCGCTCGGCTGACTGGGGAGGTTCATTCTTCAGAGTTCCATTAGTGCAGCTGTACAATTCATGTGCCATTCTCACTCTCATACGGCCCCACACTATAGTGATCAGATGAAAGGAATGATGTATGCTGTTTATTAGCTCTGAAGAACTTGCAGACATTTTCACCAGGCTGATAACAGGAAGGGGGTTTATTGAAGTAGAGTCGGACTAACAAAAGGAGTAGGCAGATCACCACGGCAACAAATGGATCTATGAAGAGCTGCTGCTATTATCTCACAGAAAAAAGCCTCTTGAAGCAACATGGATTCATCTCCAATAAATAAATAAATAAGCAGCATTAGGTGGGAGAAGGAATTTTCTTCTCAATAGCATTAGGCAGGATAACAAAGTATCTGTGTCAAAGGGCACTGTCCAGTTTTTACTCTCTTGTCTGTTTTCACTGGGCAAAATACTTGGAGGAAAGCAGGGAGAGTGCCATGACATGAAAAAGGCTGCTTCAGCTACTGTACTGTGGTCAGCTGAAGCAGAGATGTTCCATAGAGAAAAAACATTTTACAAACTAACCGAAAAAGAAACTGGTGATACCCAAAACAAGCAATTCAGTTCAACACTAACTCAACTATTGTTCCTACTGGCAGCAGACCTGTCTCAAGAGAATTTAGCAGCTGTGCAGGCCAACTGTGATTACACCATAAGGTAAGCTGCACAAAGTCAGTGCCAAGGTTGTTACTGCTTTTTGGGAGCTTTCAAAATGGACACTCTACCTATCAGATGGGGGCAAATAAATCAAGGAATCATCCAGGTTGTCCTGTACTGGATGGCGGGTCTCAATATGAATAGGAGCTTTGTGCTTGTTTCTGGCACACTGGACTTGAGTATCATTGAACCTAGTGCCAAAATTAATTTCCTGTTTGTATGGTCATAAGCCTTTAGAAATGTAAATCAGATAATGTTTTGATGATCAGCTGATCAGAGCTTGATTTACCCTGTGAATAAATGCTCTTCACTTCTCCTTTTGTACTCACTAGGCTAACACATTTTAATTCTGTAAAAATACAATTCTTCATTGGATTAACAAGTCTATTAACAGTGGTTTAAAACCTGGGAAAGGATAATGCCCATGTGTTTTCTGTGCCTTATTTACAAATACATGTAGCCTAAAGAGTGAACAGCATGTATCCCTTTACAAACAATCATGGCAAGATTAGCAGCTGCACAGTTAATTTTTCAGCGATTATGGATTTGCTCTCATCAAAGCAAGCAAGTTCTGACAAAGGATGACTTCCAAATATCAATTTAATTTCCTTTGATTTTTTTTTCCCCATTAGAAATAAGTAAAACAAAACAAAAAACCCCAACCTCCCAAAACCTCAAAGAAAAACTCTTTTCAGTAAAAATAATCACCTGTGTTTTGGTCACATAAAAAAGGGCTTGTGATAGAAAAACTAAGATGAACATTTGACCCATGTTGAGCAGGAAGAGGCTAAGGCACATGAGCACATCTGCCGGTCGCCAGGCCTGGACCACGTATCCCTTCACAACCTGTGACCCGCTGGTGGTTTCTGGAAGAACCACCCAGCTCCTGCTGCCAGTGGAGCTGTAGGGTGGGGCTGCCAGCATGTGTCCCAAGCAGTAAGGAGTGTTTGCTGGGGAGGAGATGCACCTACTCTGCCTTCAGAAGAGGTGCCTGCCTTGTACACTCTCACACACACACACAAATACAGGAGATATGCAAATTGGGTGCACTAAATGAGACATAAGACATTTTGCCAGTTCCAGAGCAGTGTAGCTCCCTTGCTTGGCTTGCAGTGGCTCAGCAAGGGTATCCATCAGGTTAGTGAGGTCATTCTAGATCCACACAGCCAAGAGGAAAATTCACAGAAAGTACACAAACAAAACTTGCCACCAGTTCTTGCAGATAGGCCTTTACTGCACAAGAATGGCCCACACAGGGAGCGACACTTGGTAGAGTCCTGCCAAGCTATCTTTAGCTGGGGAGCTGCTGGGATTTTGGGTGGATTTTTTGGCAGCATCACCAGCCATCACCAACATTAGAATGCAGTTGTGCCTGAAATCCTTTGCTGATTTTCTTCTCTCACTAACTCTGGTATTTCGAATAGCTAATACTCACTATCAAGTGACTGGTTTAAAAAATACCGGAACTACTAAATCTGACAATTAACTATAGCAGCAACTATTAACTGAAAGTAAACTTCTAAACTTAAAATAATTTTCCTGACTATTTTAGACAGTTTTCCAAGGTCTTTATTATGGTGATGTTATCCAAACAAGGAGTGCTGAAGTCTGCCAAGCTGCAGCAGTCAAAGCCTGGGATGAGCACCCTCGACCAATGTCACAAAGGCGTTGTACAGTTTCTGCCTGTACCTAAATCTAAAGGTCTAAGTCATTTCAAATGAGATGGGATTACAAAAATCCCATCTTCAAATTGGAGGAAAAAATATACCTAAATTCCATCTATTTTTCTTACCATCATCACTGCGCTTTGAAAATGCAAGTACTGACAATTTCAGGAGACCCAGCATCAGCAATAGAGAATAAACATCCTACTTGTTACAGATATTTTCAGTGCTATCAATTTGATTTGTCCCAAATAGGGCTAGAAGAGGAGACATCAAAAAGAGCAAGATGTATACTCCTGCACTCCTTTCTTCGCTGACCCCACTTCAGCCATCTCAGAGTTATTTGCAGCAATGCTTCAAGTATGTTCCTCAGAGAGATGAGCACTCCAGACCAGATTGAGTGAAGATGTACATTGTATAAAATCACTAATTATGCTTTCCTGAAAGCAGAGCTGGCACAGCCCTGCATTTTGAGACAAAGAACTACCAGGCAAGAGTTATGTATAAAACAAATAACTGCATTCACTGTTGTTGTTTGAGATGTGAAATAACTTGAATAATAAAAATTGTTTTGGTGGAGAAAACTCCCTCAATCTTAGAAATGCCACCCCCAACCTAAAAGGAATAAAACTAGATATTTTTCCTTCTAAATAATCCCAAACGAATAATTACTTTCTGTATTTTAAACATTAGGTTTGGGCTGAATCCAGGGAAAAGAGCCTGGGGCAAGAGCAGACTCTCCCATTACAGAGGCAGCCTCCCACTGCTGTGTGCAAAACTCTACCACCTCAGTCTGCTCCTGTGCTAGGACTGGCTCTTACTACACAGCCCTGGACACATGCTCAGGTCACAGCAGTGTGATAAAACTCAAACACACACAAAGCATGTCATGAAGTTTACCACAGACAGAAAGCCTGGTGTTTTAAGCTGGCCTTGCAGCATTTCTACCACTGTGATAATAAGGGAAATAGGGGAACAAGCTGCCAAATACAATTAAAACAATGATGTTGACATTTCAAAGCTCTTAGATAGAGCTTTATGAGAAGGAATTTAACAGAAAACCTAATGGGCCAAATACACTCCACATAAACACACCTCCAGCCCATGGCATGAGCCTGGAGCCACAAGGATGAACAAAATTTCTGAAAAAATGAAATCTACATCTAAGACAAAAATATATCCAAGGAACAGCCTTACATAAAAAGGCAGTAGTAGTAGGACTGAGAATTTTGTTCTCAGCACTGTAGGCATGTCTAAGAACTCTGCCAAAGAGGATAAGCTGTAGCAGTAGCTGTGTATAACACACGCAACCACAGATACCCACACAAACAACACCTGACAGCAGCAGCACCAGCAAGAAATTCAGACCTTGACATATCTAGGCCTTAGCTGGATACAGGAGCACATACATAAGGCACAAGTTATGGTTTACCTTGCCATTTTTCAAGTTCTAAAACAGAAAAGGCAGGGAACAAATTCAGTTAACTTTTTATCTTCCAAAACAAATCTTTTGATAAGACTGTAAATTGAGCACTTCAGTTCCATGGCTCATCACTGTGAGAAAGAAGGTAAAGAAAACTAACTTTGAAGTTGCTCACCCAAGTCACTAGAATTATTAATACAGACTTGTCTCAAAGTAGGGTAATCATGAGTTTACCCTACTTTTCTTCAGTTAAAAGGGGAAATTAGGCCAGACACCAGATATACACCATGTACATATAACACAGCAACGGAGACAGACATTTTTCAGTATGATCACACAAAGTGCCATTAAAAAAGCCCACCAACAAACAAAAAAACACCACAAACACCCCCCCAAAACAATGTGCCCACCACTCTAGATTAGCCAAACCTTGCAACTTACATGTCCTCAACAGTAATGTCCTTCAGTATTTGGCAATAATCCACATTCCACACAGCCTGATCATCCCAGACTTTAGAAGCCAGCAGAATAGCTCCTAGGACTATCCTCTTCCAGTTACTAGGGCATATGTCAATCTCTGCATAGGTTAAAAGCCTTTCCAAATAAACCTATAGAAAGAAGAAGTTAAAAAACCAAACAACAAAACTCCAACAACTGTATTTTTTTTTAAAATGTGTGTAATTAAGGAGCTAGCTGAGTTCTGAGGAGCAAACATGCAAGCCCAATATGATTACTATTACCATTAAGTGTGTCAAAATAAGTATTAATGAGTACTACTTACACTTAAGAATCCAAATTTTCAGCAGTTACAGGCTCCTTTTTTATTCTAACACAAGAACTGGACCACCAGGGTATACAATAAAGATAGTGAAGTATCAGTCCTGTTCATTTCTATCAGCAATTGCTGTTTCAGGGAAACACTGCTACAGCTCGTTCTGTCACAGAGTCACACATCACAGACAGGTTCTCATTAGGGTCTGTGTGGGACAGCAAATCACTCAACATCACTTTAGCCTTTCATCATGGTTAAGGTTCAGCACTTGTAGCTGAAGAGGAAGTGCTAAAACCTGTGCTGTGATCTCTAGTGATGGGACAACGATGCGTAAATCGCTATCTTTCCACAATGAAAGGTGTTCTAGTGCTATTTCTATTTTACCCTGTAAAGAACAGTCTTCAGTTCCTTCATCTATATCAACAACTGCTTAGATAGTGAAAGATACACAAGTCCAAAGATGTGTCTTGGTCTTTTACTCATTCCTCCAATGAAATCTCAAACCAACTCTAGGATGTCAAATCTGTCCCCTCCTTTAAAGTCTTCCACTATTTCACACTGCTGTAATGATCCATGTAACAAGTAATTTGCACTTTCAAAGTTGAATACAGATCGTTTTTAATGTTCTATTCCCTCACCTAAATCCAAGGTTCTAATGAAACCTCAGATTAACTAATGGGTACAGGTACCTACTAAGGTCTAAGGGCAGGATTAGTCTTTGTCTCTGGGATCTCCTCACACTTTCTTCCCATCCTTTGCTTGTAGCCCTCAAATGGCCTAAGTGTGTTCCTATAATAACAGGGCCATCTAGTGGTAAAATGAACTTTAAAAACTAACTCTGTATTTTGTAAATACTTCAGCTAGTTTGCCCAGGGTTAGCTGTCCTCTTGTTCTGTCAGAATTTGTTGCCTGTCTTTGGAAAAGCAAAACCCTCGAGTTTCAATAGCTCTAACTATCCAGCCTTTTTAATTACTCATTTCCATATTAAAGAGAGTCCTTCCAGCTAAGTTTGCTTAATTGCTACATTGTCTTCTGGTGACAGTTCTGTTCTCCTTTCACACTGTTTTTCAGAAAAAAACCACAATGAAGACTGAAATCTAGTGTGCAACAAGGTGCAGTTTGAGAGACTGTCTAGTGTAGCAATTATAGAAGTTGTGGGGTTTTTTATTTCCCTTCATATACATACATATATATAAAATCAGCACTGCTGGCAATTTTTTATATCCATCGTGCTTTCTGAAATCAAACAACAAACTGTTATGAGATTATTATCTTCATATTGTTTTTAAGTTCTAAGTATCTCCATGTCATCTGGGGAAAAAAGTTGTCGCCTCTTTGGTTTAATTAAAAAAAAGAGTTTGATAGAAAGGTGGCAAGGATTGAAGGACATAATGAGAAAGTTCATCTCCTGGAGTTCCTACAGGATTGATCCTTGACCCCTTAAGGCAGTATTACTTGCATTGTTATGGTTAATATGATCTCAAAACTCACACTTTCCCCCTCCACACAACAGAAATAAAAGATGTCTTTGTGTCTGACCTTATTATATCCCACTGTTTATAGTGCCCTGCTGTTCTGCTCTTCTCAAGCTTCTTCAGCGAGTCATATGTTATGGAACAAACAGTTTTTGACTGGACGAGTAATTAAGCATTACATACACATATATAGAAAGGGTAAGTTCCTTTTCAGTTAATCAATTCTGTGACTACTTAGAAATCTCTAATGAACTCACTTGTTCTGTGTCTTCATTAACAGGGTTTCATGAGATACTGTAACTATTTAAATGTCAGCCCAGTTCACTTACTGAGGATGGGAGGGAAAGTGTTCCAAAAGCTGAAGTTTCAGAAATGAGGCATCTCTTACCAGTGTCACTATTGCACATTCAGCTGTCAGCTGTGCAGCACTGAAGAGTGTCCGGACAAACCGGTAGATGTGCTTGTGATCAGGGTCATGCTTGTAGTAGTCATCTGGAACTTCTTCCCGCTGAAAGAAAGTTCTCTGAATTACTGAAAATCTGTCTTACTTAATACTGACTCTAAAGAACAGCCACACACAGTTATTTCTTCTCATCGAAGTGTATACAACCCTTTCCTGTCACAGAGACAGAAAAAAATTATACTGAAAGAAGCAGCCCTGGGATATTATAAATATTCCAAACCAAACACAATAGCTGTAGCTGGTATCTTTGTTTTGAACAGTTTTTTGATCTAAAAGGCTAATGGGAAAGAGCATGAACTACCATCAGTATTGCAGGTTTTTACTACTGCCCATAGAACATTTTACAGACTGAAAGAGGTGTAAAAAAAAAAAAAAAAACAAAACAAAAAAAAGTTTTCTTCCTGTAAGAAAATCACATGTACATACACACCAGGGAAACACTGGCTCTTCAAAAGGCAAAATTAAGAGACTTCACACGATTCCTCTTCCAGCTGAGGAAGAGCTGAAGAACACATGGCAATAATTCTGTCACAGGTAGAACTGGAAGGTAATTTACACTGTCTTCATAGGGACTCATCCTTGAAAGACTCCAGAAAGACAACAAAACTAAGGAACAGGTAGATTTAACTCTGACACAATGCTAAACTGTTTCTAAATACAGGGGAGAAGAAAAGATCAGAAATAAACAGTCTGTAAAAGCAATTCTTATATGAGTGTTTGAGAGTCATTGTGATATTCAGCATTCTTCCTGAAGGGATGAAACTTCAAGAGCTCCAACTCTGTACACTGGATCTGCAGAACTGATACTGATTTCTATCTACAGTCCAAGTTAGACCTCTATAGTATGGTAAAGACACTCGCTGAGAACATCATACCTGCCTGACTTTAAACAAGTAGCTGTAAGGTAAGCAAAGCAGCAAGCATTTTTCTGTGTTTTGTAGTTTAAAAAAGCCAGATAACAGTGTCAAGTAAAATGCAGAGTTAAGTTAACTCTGTACTCTCCACACAGCCTTCAAATACACCACTAACCAATGGCAGGGTGGGCATGCAACATAAGGAATAACAGGAGCAGGATCCCTCCTGTGCTGCAAGCAGTACAACAGCACATCTGGAAGTACAGTTCTGCTGACTGGAACTGAGGAGGAAGGCACTGAGACTGGTATTTGTGACTAAACCCCATGATACTGGTAAATGGGTCAGATTAGGGTCAACAGAGCCTGGATTTGGACTCCTTGTGACCGCATCTTTGGAAGACAAGGTGTTCAGAGATTTCTTCCAGCTAATTAACCTTTTTAAAGGAACAGTAGGGACCCAGGCAAAACGCCATTGCTATAGAAACTAACAAGCCATCTGTGCCTTTCCCCTCAGAAGTATGACAATCAGCCATAACTCTATTTCTGTCTGTATGCTGCAGCAAGACAGAAAAGACCTTCAAGTGTTCCCTAAAGGACACAATGATTTTTCTCTCATTAAATAGGAGCTAGGCTATATGAAAAGATCAAAGGATGTCAGGTTGTTAAATAAAGAAATTGTCTGATGAAGTGGAAGAGAGAGACAAAAAATAATTTTCAATGGAAAACAACAGATTTGGGCATTTAAAATAGTTCTGGACCACACTTTTCCTTTTGAAGTGCTACAGTCCATACAAGAAATCTTCCATATAGCTCTTGTCCTGAAATTGTGGTTTGTTTTTTTTTTAATTGACTAAATAGTTCTATTTATTCAGCTGTACAATTTCTAGCACAAAGGGTCATGCTTAGGGATGAAACCCTAACAAATTTAAAATATTAAATTGTTCATTAGAAACTGTTTATTAACAAGCCAAATCCATGAGATAGGCTGAACTGCGTTCACTCAGGTAAGTCCCAGAGCAAACTGAATTGTTAATTAAATTCAAATGAAAAACAAGGAAAGTGGTTCTGTAGGATGTTAAGCTAGGAGTGCTCAAACTGGATGTGAAAAGCACACGCTCCAATCTTGAACTTGCCTGTACCCTGAGGTTTTGCATCTCACAGATTGTCTAAAAAGGTGTACCAGGATCAGTCACATTAAAATTGCATGCTGAATTGCTCCTAGCTGTTACTGCAAGCAGCCTTAAGCATACTTGCTTTAAAATGTTGCCCTTCAGGTTATTTAAAGTCCAAATTCACTGTTGCCTACTTCATGTGATGCTTCACCTATCACATTCCCCTATTTGCAGTCATTTAAAAGGGTAGGCACTTACCGACTCACCATGACTTCCTAAATAAATAGGAGAGACTTGTAATTAAAGTAGTATTAAAGAAGGGAAGAGAAGAGAGAGACAAAAAACTTCTGATACAGAATATGGAAGAACTGGGCACATGCTGCTTTCTCTTTATAGTCAAAGCATAGAAAACCAAACTTACTTTGCAACATTTAGAAAGACTGGGTTCTGTTTGTGATCTAGCTGATATCGAAAGTCACTATTTGCACTGTGTATTATATATAAAGGCACAGTTTAAGATCAATTTGATCTGGTGCTAGTACATTTTTCTGACTTATACAATACAAATCAAGGTGTATATTGATTCACATTCAGAGGATCAGAAAGTTACACTTACTGTGAGAGGATGAGATTTTTCATCAAAAATATCCAATGATCTGTCGGAATCTCTACAAAACAAAAATCTCTGGTTTAGCAACAAGAGTTAATTGGTAATGCTATGCCCTCCTAAAAATTATTCTTCTTCAAAGAGGATAATGGGACATATTTAATAGTTCAGCTTTTCCTAGAATGAGATATTTTTGCAAATACTGCATTTAATGATAGTTCACTCACCTGTTCTTTAATGATAATACCTTACCACTGAAGATGTTAAACAAAGAACAGCTATCCATGTTCTTGTATTATGCTTAGTACAGCTCTCCCTTAAAATGTGGAACTGTCTCATTAATAGCATTTACTTCAAAAAGTCAGCTGTAATTCTGGAGCGTATGCTGTAACTAGCTACAATGGCAAGGGTTATTTGTACGTGGGACAGTCTTCCTTCACCCATCAAAACTAATCTGTACCTCTGTATTCAGGAAAAGCTAAACAAAGGTCAAGGGCTGATTTGTGGTGAGTTAAGTGCATTTTCCTTGCTACCTGTTTTGACGTTTGGATGGGTGTGTTACTGACCCTTCCACAGCTGCTCAAGGCAGGTGACCAAGAGGAAGCAGATACAGCATTAAGTGCCAGTTTTTTCAGCTCCTTTAAGTTTCACCAGCTGTTACTGAAGTGACCAAGACCATATTTGACTCAATGATCTAGGAGGTTTTTTCCAGCCCTAATGATTCCATGATTTTGTATCCCTAGCTCAAAAACAAAGTTGTTATATTTCAGCAAAGAGTTCACTCACCTGTTCTTTATATGGTAGAATATTGCTAATGTTACACTAAAAAAGAGAAAGAAAGAAAAATAAAGATTTAACACAGCATAGTCCATGCACACTGTTCCACTGCAAAAGCTGTCATTCAGGGCAAAATACTACAAATCTATTTTGTACAGGCTTCCTTTCACATTCTCAAGTACTCTGTGTCTCATTTCTAATGTTTAACTGTCTGGAAAGAAACTGGCCAAATCAAATTTGCTAGCTAAACTACTTTTACATTCATTGTACAGATATTTGTGCAACAAAATAAATGTTAAGCAACATTTTAAATATATACTTTTCTTGATTAGATGATATAAGTGGAAATGTGGGGTATGCCCAAATAAAATATAAGTTCTACTTGATGTTACATATACTGTTGTAGAGATTCTGCTGATATTTTAACTCTGTATGCCTGGCTGTGTAATTTAGGACCTGTCTAAAAATGAGAATAATAAAGATGATACTATGCCAGCATAATCCAAGAAGTGGACAAGAACAGATTTCAGTATCTGCTAAGTGAGGCAATAGGTTTGACATATTAACACTCATATACTGTCACCAAATTTCAGGGTTTTTACAACAACAACACTGCCATCACAGGAATCTATGACAAGAAAGCTCTGATCTGTTGGCAATTGTACACCACTTCAAAATGGCACAAGTGTAATTTTTTAGGTTTTTGCTTCTCTAGAAAAGAAGTGACACGCTTTGTTTGAAAACAAATTTTAAAGCAACGAATCAATGTAGACATTTCCAAATTCTAATACACTGTTGAAACAGTGAGGTCTTCTGGGACTCAATCTGGTCAGTCCTCCTTTCCCCTCAAGCACAGTAAACTCTTCTCAACTCTCACCTGGTATAGTCTGAGTGCTAACAACAGTCTTTCGGGTACCCAGAAAAATAGGTCAAACAGCCATTTACACTGGAGAACCGAGGCAACTACATAATTATCACCTACCTAAAATAACAGATACCTGAAGAAAAAGGAGAAAGGCTAGAACTAAAACCCAAGTCAGCAACATGCTGTTTTCCACAACTAGAGGGCAGACTAACTCCACTGGCAAATAGCAAAAACAGTCCTGCAACTTTTCCTGCAACTCCATACAAATCCCATTTCAAGTTTTCCAAGATGAAGAATTTCTGGATTTGGCTTTCAATCTGAATTGAACTCCCCACCCCAACATATGCTTTTAAACCCAAAATGCTGTTACACTTCTGCACTGCCTCAAGTGCACAATGAGAACTTCTTTGAAATATGACAGTATTAAACCAAAAGCTCACTCCAGCATTCATAATTACCAGACCTCTACACCCCTCCCATGACTGACTTGAAGAAGCAGTGCTGTGCTTCTCTCATTCAAGTGTGCAATTTGTTTTGGAACAGACAAGACCCCCAAAAATCCCAAATAAACCTTATGATGCCACTCAGCCCCTCGTTGATGACACATGTTCCTTACCACTTTATTGTGCTTCTAAGGTTAGGCTGACTGACGGTGCTGTCATCTATAAATATTGTTGAGCATGAACTGTATTTTTTCGTAAGCTGCCCAGGAGAAACCTTGGGGGGAAAAGAAAAGAACAAAAGAAATGCATTTAAGAAGAGGGATTCTGTAAGCTTTGGTTTACCACACTGAATACTGGCTTTACACCTCAAGTGGTTATTGCACAGGAGGTCTTTGTAGATGATTGCTGCTGCAATGTAACCTACTCTGTATCCATCTAGTTCCTTTGTGTAAGACAGGTTTATAAATAATTTTCACCAGAAATAGCTGTAGCTAAAGCAGCAAGTCCTCTGATCTTCTCATTTCTCTCCCATTCCATTCCTGTCAGTTTGTGATTCAGTCTTTCATCTCTGTGGTGTATTTTATTAATCATCATCTCCCTTCTTTTATATCCTATACCTTTACAGTTTGTGGTTATCCAGTATTGCTTCCTGTAAAGATAATTTTGCATTTGGGGTTTTTGTTATTAGTTAATAAAAAAAAGACATCTGACTTCACACACATCTTGCTTAGCATCTGGAATCTCGAAATAGAGTACTGCTATTGCCCTGACTTTTACTATTATTATTTTGACCTAGCAATATTCTCTATCGTCCATCCCAGCCCTGTACATTATATACTGTAAGGACTTTTCCTATATAACCCACAGCCAGGCTTCCCAGAGTACTTTTAGAGAATGCCTTGCACTAGAGATAGGACACCATAACTGAGGGAGGAATTTTAATCAGACAATTCAGGATTCATTAGTTTTTGCCAAAAGTTTTTTAAATGCCTTGTCTAAAACTTGGAAGTCCTCCATATGAATATGTTGGCACCCTTCACAATTCAATGGCTGCCTGTGAATATCTCCCATTCCAGCTGAAGTTTGCCAGCAAAACCAATCCAATCACACTTCACCTTAGTGCTGGCAGACTAAAGCTGGAACTGTGACAAAAAAAGAAAAAAAAAAGAATCACCCCCATTCCCTGCATAATCACACTAAATACAATAGACTTGAAATACCATTATCTTACCAATACTTTATCAGTTACACTTTTGACAGACCATATATTTTAAGCTTTGTGTAACTAACTTCCATTCTTAGCTTTACTAGTCAATAGTTTTTTATCCAGTTATTAATGACATTGCATCTCCTTTTGTTTTGATAAGTCAAGTGTCCAACTAATATTTGCAGAAAAAGCTCA
The DNA here is from genome assembly GCA_013397135.1 of Pachyramphus minor. NCBI lineage: Eukaryota > Metazoa > Chordata > Aves > Passeriformes > Tyrannidae > Pachyramphus > Pachyramphus minor. The sequence goes on from VYXB01002302.1 coordinate 670,949, forward strand.
GAGCATATTTTCAGATATTAAAACTAATGGATTATCACTTCTTTATCATGCTGCTGATGTCTGTTCATCATTCTGTTTTCATACTGGACAATTCTTACAATAAGTCCTGTAGCAATACTCAGAGAGTTATTCAAAACTCAATGAGAAATTAATGTAGTTTTATTTCTGTTTAAAAAAAAAACATAGACAGTTTGACCTGTATTTTTTTCTTTACTGGTCTGAAATGCTTAAGACTGATACAATAAAAAAAGTAATTCTTATTCTTTTGACATCAGCCCTTCTATGCTCTGTGATACTGTGCCTGTTTGTTTATGTTTTAGAGACAGGCAAAAATAATTCAGTTTTATCTTGGCTAAGGAGGATTTGGAACACGTGTAGAACCACATACCTGTAGGATTATATACCTAGAACTACTACAGTTTCCTTGAATTTGTCCCAATATGCCAATATTATCCATATAGAACCTGGGTTACTTACATGATTGATATGGTTACTCTTCCTCTTCTCTCGCACTAGAAAGAGGGAGAAAGAATGTGAATTGAAAGGTTTCTGAAATACAACCCCAATTTACATTCAATAAAGTAATTCTACTAACCTAGTTTTCTAAAGTACGTGAGTATTAGAAGTTTCAAATTTTACTTTAAGCATCTGGAAAAGTAGTTTGAGGAAAAAATGTCAAGTTTTATCAGGCTAGTAAGCTACATCCTACTTCCAACTACCCACATGTACATTTAGAAACTACTTCTTTCCATCACATTAGGGGCAAAAATGTCTCAGCTTTGAAAAGATGCTCTGTATCATGAAAAATGGAATGATTTCAGACAGTTCAAACAGACAATGTCCAATATCCAACAACAACCAGAAGCAAAACCAGGACACACTGAACCTGCTGAAGACACAAGGAGCAAGTGAGGTGCCCAGCATTATTTACATGTTCTCTCTTCTCCTATTAGACAGCAGAAGGTATTTCACTACACAGAAGATGCTGACACAAGCTATGCACCTATTTATGATATAACTGCAACCATGTTATTTGATCATTTTAAACTGTGTCGGTCTTTCAAAAAAGATTGCAAGGTTTAACTTCCAGCTGTGACAGCAGCAGTACAGCAGTGCTCTTAGAGGAGAGCTGAGAGTTGCACACATGCACGAAGTATACAAATGTGACAGCCTGGACAGGTGACCCCTACAAAATTTTGACCTCAGATCATTACCACACTTTAGCAGGACACATTCTCTTACATATTTAGAAAAACTGACAATTGGAAAAGGGTATCCACATTTTTTTTTGTCCTTTAGCATCAATCAAATTCATAATCCTGATAACATCTCCATGAGAGAGAACTTATGGATATTAATTCTACTAATTCTATGGACAGTTAAGTAAAGAAGAATCAGAGATTTAGAAAATAAATTCCTCTGGTGAACTTCTCCATAAAAATCAATTCATCTTACTAATACAAACTTCAGAGAATACTTTAATAGTTACTACCTCACCTAGCAGACCATTTTTCTACATGGACACAAGTCTACACAATTCAATATATGACATTTGAAGAAAACCAAATCACGTTTAAAAGTAATACTACCCCCAACAAGCATGTTCATGTAGTTTGAACATGTGCAGCCAGGCTGAAAGGCTGCACGGTGAAACTGCACAGCAGTGTTCAAGAACTGTGTCAACTTGTGAGTTGCAACTTCAGCATCCCTCATCTAAGAGGAGTTTGAAGTGTGCAAGTCAGAGCCTCTGGCTGGCTGAAGACTGACCTTAGAGGCGCCAAGGAAAGAGGTTTCTACATTTCCTTGGTATCATCCCTTCTGGAGAACCATGCAGTGTGTGTTTCCTCTATTCACAGGCTATCTGAGCACTGCAAAGTTGATACAACTGACAATTTTACCTCTTGTCATAAGACTCTGAATAGCAGGACAGCAATTGACAGACCTGTCAAAATTATTCTACTTCTCTGTGGCAAAGCTATGCCAAGGTAAAAGAAACACTGCAGCTTTTCATCAACACTTCCAACCTCAAGTGCAACACTTTCTCAGAAAAACAGTGCTTCAAACATGAACCAGCTATAAAAGAAACAGAAGCATTTTAAAGAGACTATCTTAAACTTTTTATTAGCTGCAACTTCAAAATGTGCTGTTGTCAGAAATTGGTTTTATTTGTGCAACTCCACTCTTTAACAGCATTTTGGAATGCACAGATTATAGTAATTGTTCAAAATTGACTTCTAGTAAGTAAATATGGGCTCTGCAAAGAAACTGAAAATACCAGTACATACTTACTATTAAAACAAGGATTCAAGAATAATTATCCTCTGAAACTACTCCAACAGTTTAAAACAACAAAAAAGCAACTGATATAGATTGATGGCTTAGGTTTTTTATTTCTCACAAAACACTGTACTTTTTTTTTATAATTTAAAACAACTTTTAAAACAGCCCTTGGTCATAAAAAAACCCACCAAGCTGGAAGCTTGAATTACACTAGTGAAGAAAGGCATGCTTCTTCAGACTACTGGGATCTGCACTGCAAAATGTGATATTTAAGCATTTTGAAGCATAAGTCATTGTCAAGGTCAAGTAAAATGGCCTACAAACATATTTCTGTGTAAATACACAAATTACTAATCCCTGTGCTTGAAAGAAGGGAAGCACAGTGTTCTTGAGCTGTATAATTAAAATAGGCCATCATTTTCCCAGTTTTTCTCCTGCCTTTTGTTAAATTGGAAAAAACTTAGCTTACCATCTGTTTGTGACTTGCTCAGGAAAATTGTGCTTGCTCTGGGATGATCAGATGGATTAGATTCCAAGGCTAAATCTGAAACAGAAAGGACAAAAAAAAAAAAAAAAAAAAAAAAAAATATTTTTAACAAAAGATGATGATTATTGCAACAATTCCCACCCAGCCCTAAAATACTCAGGCGTAAGTGATGGAGACAAGATCAAAACCATACAGAATGAGCCCTGTCTCTGAAGCAAAACCTTACTTTTGCCAAGACGAATAAAAACTTTTTTTTTTTCGCCTCTGAAAAAAAGCTTGTGGACTTATTCCTGCTGCCATGAATTGTGAATTAGCTTATGGTTTCCATGAAAACAAAACCTGGAAAGGGAAATCTCAAAAAACAACATGTATCTTCAAAAGTCAATCTGTGCCCCTGCGTGTTTGAGTAGCTGGGTGTGTGGCCTATGCTCAGTAGCAGGCACAAAAAGCTTCTTGACTTTATCAAGAGAATAATTAAAATGCCCCACCAAAACAACAAAAAATAACACTGCTGATCTTTCACTCTATGCTTTACACACCAAATACAGCAGGAAACAATCTCCATGGCCTTACAAAAGAACCTAATAAGTAATGTTTACAGTGCTGATAAATGTCAAAACACGGAACTTACACTATTCTGTTCTTTTGGAATTTCAAGTTGAACCATGTACAGCTAATATACATTTACTGAACAACAAAATTACTTTAATCCTTTGCCACAACAAACCAGTGATGGCATTAGAAGAGGATATATTACTGCCTTAGATTAAGGTGAAAGTGATCACAGAAGTTTGTTGATGACACTGTGAACATCATGATGAAATTTTGAGCTGCGTTAGCTTTGACAGAAGAAGCAGGTATTCTGAGGAAGTCATGCTACAGACACACTGACTTATGTGAACACACGAACACAACAATCTAGTACTGTGATCCTGTAAGTCCTGGAAAGAGCAATTTTACATCCATTTACATTTGTCATTCTGATCTTCCTGTGTGCTACTTACGCCATGCCAACCATACAGTGCTCACACACTTGCACATCAGTGTCCAAGGTGGAATGCCAACACAGCTGCCACACCCCTAAAAAAGTCATCTAAGAATTATCATCAACTTTCAATTACAAAAGCCCTCAGTCTTTTAAGCACCCAACCAACAGAACTCTGGTTAAACAGTAGCCAAATTAGGTACAAACTGTCTGGGTGCTGGAAGTCTTAACTAAGAATGTTCATGCTACTGCACAGCCACAGCCCTCCTGCGTCAGCGACTGAATGGGATCACGAAAGTACACATTCCCAAGACTTCTCATTCCAGATTCCCACTGGTGCGCAGCATTGGTACCCAGACTTCCATGTTTTCCAAGTCCTTGCCTTACATCACTGACCTTATTTCCAACAATATTGCTCTAACACTGGTCCAGGATGCAGATCACTGTAATTCTGAATCTCTACTGTATAACTAAGGCAGACAACATGTGTTTAGGAACACAAAGACTGTTCAGTCAGGAATTTACCCCTCCTCTCAAAAAAGGCCAGAGTCAGTCATGAAAGCAGACTCATCTTGTGAAGTTTTTAAAAGCTAATTTACAAAATCAGTATTTCTGTTCTCACCTTACCATGCTTGTTCACAGCACACAGTGAACAGATACCTGAATTTAATCATGCATTTAAAATGTAAGTAGTCCTGGCTTAGAAGCCCTAGAATGGAATTTGCCTTACAGCTCATACCTCAAGTACTACTACATTTGCAATACTAAATAACTGATTATCTGAAAAAAAAAAATCCAGCACCCAATAGCGTGCCATACTGGCATATCTTAAGTACCATTTGTAACATCTCAATGAAACAGTAACTTATTTAAAATGTTACAAGTTTGACAAGTTCCTAACACTGACTTGGCAAACTCACTTTTAAGAGACAGTACATAGTTTCTAATGCTAGTGCTGCATTAACAAAAACAAACAAACAAAACCCCAACAGAGTTCCAGAAATGGAAGTATTCTGCTAGTCTACCAAAAAACTGAAGTATCATCAACAGGCAGAACAAGATATGCAATATGCAGACTTAAAATACAGACTATTATCAGCAAGTTATGATGCAAACAACTCAGAATTAATTTACTTACAGTTCAGCAACAACTTTTGTAATAACTGGCTAAATAAGGTTACAAGGGACCTCAGAGGTCTCCAGTTCTACCTCTTGTGAAAACAGAATAAGCTTTAGGTAGAACACGAGGCTGCTCAAGGCTTTACAGAGTTGAGCCTTGAAAACCTCCAATGAGGATCCACAGAACCTAGACCACATTTCCCACCCAGACGGACTAATGCCTACAGGGCTATGAGACTCACTTTGGAACGGTAGGAAAGAGCACGCAGGACTGTATAAGATTTGTTTTGTATTTAGGAGAAGGCAGAAAGGAAGATTGTGAAGGAACAAGCACAGGACAACAGAGGGAAAAGGGCTAGAGAATTCAGTAACTCCTAACAGAAATCCCTGTTTCTCTTTGATGCATTTCAGAGGGTTGGTGTTGGCCCAATTCTCCATGTCTGGGTCCCTCGCAATGAGCAGCCTCCAGTATATTGACTGTTGCCCAATTGGCTGTCATCTGCAATTTGGGTGTACTCCATTGCTTCCTCCAGGTCACTGATAAACGTTAAACAGCACAGATGCTTTTTTTTCCCAGGGAAAGACAGGACAAGATAACACTTATCCTACCTCACCTCATAAAAAAACCCCAAAACACTAGTATCTTGACTTCCCTAAGGTTTTGATTTACTTTGAAACCATGTGACTTGTAAAGGCTCACTTCTTACACTGTTTTTGCTTGTTCTTGTGTTCTGCCAGTCCCTATATCCATGCTTCTTATATGTTAGAAATCAGGTCTGAATATAAGAATATAAGGTCTGAATATAAGAATGAATATAACCAACTTTTATTCCAGACAAGAAGTGTCTGGAATGTCTTCTTGTCATTTTAGACAAGATCCACAGCACTGCAGCATGCACTAAGTGACACAAGTCAAACATGCCCCTCGAACCAAGCAGACCCATACATCTAGGGAGAGGAACAGCAAAGAAAGGATAATACATTTTACTGACTCCAGTTCCTGGTGGTGCTGCCAGACACAAGGTGCTTTCCGCTGGACAAAGTCAGGTGTATCAGCACCCACAGCACATTAAATCCACAACATAGATAATACAGCAGAGTTAAGGTACTAATAAAGTCCAAGACACATTGCATAGCCCCTGGTACAAAACCCCACCAGAAGTGATCAAGACCAACTGTAGCTGGCCTTCTTATCCCAGAATAACACAACATTAGCAGAGACAGTACAACTGTTTTGTCTTGCAAGAGACTGCAAAGAAAGAAAGATGCATTTAGTAGACCATTCCTTGTAGCTTTCCCCTTCTAAGTAGATATATTAACCATCCTGTCCATGGTGTTATCCCAATACAAAGCCAATGCTTTTTTCTAAGCAATGGAAAGATTTGTCATGTGATTTGCTCATCCTAAACTGCCAGAGTTGCTCATGAAATACCAAAAAGCAACAGCAATACAGCTGATGAAGGAAGCACAAGGCAAGAGGCAGATAAGAATATGAGCAGGGGTAAAATGTAATGGGAAATAGCAAATGAAAAGCCAGAGGAAGAGACAAATCTGTCTGCAAACGATTTGACTCACAACCAAGTGTAACTCCCAATACTTCATCCTAGTAGCACTTACAAGTCCAAAACTAAAACTCATAGTCCTGAAAATAAGGGTAAATCTTGATTAGGAGCCGCATCACAATGTGTATGACAGAAAGCTCAAGGTTCATGGAAAGTTAACAGAAAAGGAAAGAAGCATTTATGCCACAGGATAAACAGAGATAATCGTTAAAACATTCAGAAACAAGAATGAGAGAAGTGAGGGAAGTAATGGGATTTTAAAAAAAACCCATGAAAACAACTCCAGAACATTTTTGTTCTAGAGGCTATCAACTCAATACAAGTCAAAACATACTTTCTACCTGACCTTCATATTTAGTGATAAATAGGTGAGAAGGGAAGATGCCCACCAGAAATTAAGTCCATGGGAGTGACAGAGTGCAGTGACGTTACCACATAAGGGCCCTCCGCCTCTCTCTGAGAACAGCATATTAAAACCTGCATCTCTCAGTGCCATTTACTCACATGTACTACCAAGCTTGTCAGATCAACCCTGTCTCCAGCCAGAGCAGAGAGAAGCCTGAACTTGCTTCCCTCTGCCACCACTCTCCCTTTGAGGAACACCTTGCAGCTTGCTTGCCCTTCTGATGGTCTTGGCCACCTCTGCTGCTGCCATGTGTGCCATGTGCTGTGAGGGCACAGTTCCCCATGGGGCAGATCACATTACTTTTAAAAGTAATCCTCTGCCCCCAGCTCGAGATCTTATGCCCTTTCTTCAAGAAAATCCACATAAGACTTTACTTTTACTCATCTGTGCCATATAAGAACATGTGTGGGGTTTAGGAATTTATAATGTCAGCTACTTATCTATTGGTTTACACTCTGCCACAGGTGACTTCTAACTATTACAAACACATTTTACAGATTGCATTCTGCTACATATATTATCCCACGAATAAAGAGGGATGTCACAAAATGTCACAAATATGTCACTAAATAGCAGCCCCTTCACAATTTCACTACACTAGAACAATAAACTACTGTGTTTCCTTTAATAGTTCTAGCTCCATCCTCTGCTTTACCAGAGAGCAGTAACATTTTGCTACAGCACATATTTAAAGAATTAAGTGATAAAATAATCTCTTTGCTGTAAATGGAAGCTTCTTCACTTGTTCAATGGGTTGCTAGCTTTCAGTGATGCTTGAGTTTGTATCTCATTACCTTACAGTGTGAAATATGCAGGTCACTTAACACTCCCAATAAAGATGTAAGAATTATATCAGACTAGCAAATTTGCCAATCATTTCAGAAAGTCTGTTATTTCTAACAATAATTTCATTAAAATTATTTGTCCTTCAGATCATGTTATCCTAATTCTATTCCCAAAACCTTTTAGAAAAGGTACAACTCCTGTTTCTAAATTCAACCTGATTTGTTTATTTGTTCCAACCACACCAAACACACCACAGAAACCAGCACATGTATGTTGTTTTCCATTTGCCTTCTCCTGTTATGTCCTCAGTTACACATAGATTAGTCTGTACTTTTAACCCTCCACGGATGGCTCCTTCCCCAGATCTGGACTGAATGAAAGCACTTTGATCTCCTGATTATTCATCTTCAACAGAACACACCTCTCTTCCACACTGGAATAGACTCAAAAGACACAAAACTTGCTGTTTTCATTACTAATAAGAGCAAATTTGAAAACATAAAGGACTGGATCAGTTGTATAACAAAGTGTTTTCAAACACAACCAGTTTTCAGAAAAGAGCTCTATTGTGAGACAGAAACTAGTTAGTTTCTAGGAGAAACTAACACTTGCATATGTGTAGGTCCCCTAAAAACACTCCTAACTTCCCAGAGGAAATCAACTATTTAAAAAGGAAAGCAAACAGAAATAACACACACAGCTGGCCATTGTTCACAGAAAGAGAGAAGTGCTGAGGTTGGACAGGACCTCTTGAGATCAGCTAAGGTCAAGCCCCAGCTCAAGCAGCGTCAGCCAGAGCAGAGTGTCTGGGATGTATCAGCCAGCTTCTGAATATCTCCACTGAGACTTCACCACCTTGCTGGGCAACCTGTGCCAGTGTGTGACCCCTCTCATTGTTAAATGACTATTTCTAAATATCGTGAGTTTACACAATATACAGAGAAGGATGTTTTAAAGCGATTTAAAATCTGTCAGTTGATCTATATGACACTACTACAGGAACAGTAATATTGTTAGCAATATCCAGCATATATCTAAGTGCACTCTGATGTTCTAAAAGGATTCAGAAATTACTTCAATATATAACAAGCTCTCTTAATTAAAAGGGAATTATTTGCTCCTTTACACCACACTCCGGAGTTGGACTGGTTTAACAGGAAACTGCCACAGCAAACATTTCAAATTTGCTACTAAAATCAGAAGAATTTAGAAAACAAAACTGCAGACCATCTATCAAATACTGTGAACTACCCATGGGTTATCTATTAATTTCTGTGGTTTAAAAAAAAAAATCAAGACAGTATTAATATGTGATCTTTCATTTCTTAAAGTGCAGGAGGATCCACACCACTATATTTGGCCTCCAGAGGACATTCCAGCATGATCTTATTGCACCCTGTCCCCAGTCCCTGCTGGGGAAACATGGCCAAGAGATTTGTTCCACTCAACACAACACCCAGCCTTGCTGGGATCGGTGTTAAGGAGGTTTCCATGTGTTTTGTGATGTACCTGCCAGGGTTATAAGCACTTCCACAGATTTTAGCAAGGCAGGGTGTCAGGAGTGCCCCAAATTCCACATTGAAACCAGGACAAATTTAAACGGTGGTAAACAAGATGCCCCTAGGATTTTATCTTGGAACTATAAGGAAAACAGTAGCTCACAAGCTAGATCTTGGAAGCAACTAACACTTTGTTAGAGACATGTTCCTGTACTCCATTTAATGTAGGGCCATTTAAAGGACAAGGAGAAAGAACTGGTTCCACCTTCTATTCTCCACACTGACTTCCACATATAATACAATACACTACCATCAGAAGCTAAAGTAGAACTCCACAGCTCTAATTTTCTAATTGATAAGCCAAAACAAAGATTTCCAGATTTCCAACTGTACACTAGAAGGAGCAACCAAATTTTAGAATCCTAGATCCATGCTGACAACAGCAAGTGTAAGGAAAGACTTCCCCCAACAATTCCTCACATTCTCTGCCTTACTTACAAGATCTGGCTCAGAAATAAAAATAGGTGAGTGCCAGAAACTCCAGTCTCACTTGACATCTGTAGATAACCAAAATATGATGCCCTGTACTGCGTGCCAGGTGTCATATGCCACTGGATGGACTGACACATGTTAAGTTTCTTCTCCTCTTCCAATTGCTCAGATTTGCAAACTTCAAGTGAAGTTTGGGCTCTTATGAAAGTTAGCAGTGTCATCAAGTTTTGTGCTATTTTAGGCACAAGCTCAAACACAGGCACTCTTTACAGTGGCTTTGTGGACTCTCAGCTTACCTGCAGTTTTTTCTAGAAAAGAGAAATAGCTATCTGCATAACAAAACATGTCCAAGAGTTTTTCAGAAAAGCTTTTTTTGGTCTTTGAAAAATATCAGCATTCAACAGTTTATAATCCGAGCCTGATTGACACATTTGATGGCAAGATAGTGTTAGTTTTCACACTGGAAAAAAATCAACAACTGTGTTTGATTACTGCAATGACTCAAGACCCTTTCAGAACTCCAAACAGAAGCAAAGCTGTGCTATACACACACAGCTCATCAAACACTGCAGAACACTACCTGGCTGACTGAAGGGGGGGGTGTGTAAGCTGTTAAAGTAGTCCTGGTATTTGCATCACCTGCTAGTACGATCTTCAGTTTTATTCATCTGGCTTTGCTACACATTTAAATAAATAGCACTGAGTTTCTTTTAAGTCAGTAGCATCCTCCTTTGTCTCTTGAAATCAAAAAATCCGGAGTTTTCTTCTAAAAACATTATTCTTCTTGTGAGTGAAATAGAAGTGCACATTCAAACTCTAGTTGTAAGTAATTAAAAAAAAATAGATCTATAAGTCTCAACATGAGCTTGCTGGCAATGATCTCTAGGTGCAAGGTCTGGGTTCTTAATGTTTGGTAGAATTTTCCTTCTGCCACCCACAGTAACTTCTTCCTTTTCCTTGTATGTGGAAGAAACACTGCTAGAAATGCTAATGTAAAGTGTAATGTGAATCTGGGAGGAGTAGGTTTTTGTGTTTTGTTGGCTGTGCAAGAGTTCATTCCCCTGTTAGTCAGCTTTCTGGTATGATCTCACCAGTGATCACACTTGAGAGAACAGATATGTCTAGCCACAGAACTTCTATTGTTCTACAACATCTACCCTGACAGGGAGGAGGGAAAACAGCAAATCTCCTAAAGAAAGCCAGAGGAGGAAAAGGATCCTAGAGATAAGTTATATGGAAACAGTTAAAAAAAAAAAGAGTCAAGATGAAAATGAATTCAGTTTCCTTAGCTCTGTAAGTTTCATCAAAACCCTCGGGTTAGCCATATATTTCAATATTCCCCATTTTATGAAAAACTCTTAGTTATAATAGCTGTTATGCTGGAAGCCTGAAGAAACACACTAGAAAAACAAATCAGTCTCTCTCCATATGAGCTTCATGTATGAATGTTCCATATCAAGTATTCTTAAAAACCTAACACTTACAGAAACTTACTTGCTGCAGAAGCCTCCAAGATTTAGTGAAGAAAGAAAAGGACAGAGGACCAGAGGACCTTAGTTGCCAGCAGTATCCAAGCTTCAGAACAGAAACATAAATACTATAGTACAGCAATTTTATTTCCAATTTCCAAATTTGTAGATCAATTTCATCGCTGTTTCTGGACAACTTAGTGATTCAGTCATGTCCACTACAAGTGACCCACTGATCATTTCTAAAGGCCATGACATCAGGCTGCTTAAGACAACAACATGAAAGGTGTTTCAGGCTTACAGAAGTCAATTATTTCACATTTGTCAAGATCACTATCTGTAACTGCTACAAATACCTTTGTAATTAATGCCTAGTCACTTTTAGAAGAGAGATATTGACAGTCATGGGGAAAGAAGAGTGAGTGTAAGTTAGGTGAAAAACTCGGTGACTACAAGGAAAAGAGAGGGAACACCAGAAAAGGCACTAGAGTATCATTTGGTTTTCACCTCCACCTTCATACTAGACAATGGTATTTTCCAGCTTATGCAGCTACAGACATTCAAATAGAAAAGCATAAAAACCAACACAAGATGGCTAAGCCTTTCCTGTGATGAAAACTGCTGGCGTCAGAAAGCTGATTCCTTGCACTAAAGTGTTTTAACTTACTAACATTTTAACTAGGATTAAAAAAAAAAAAATAAAAAAAAA
>VYXB01002302.1:696913-715212 GCA_013397135.1 Pachyramphus minor
CCCCCCCCCCCCCCACGAGATCCTGAAGGACTGCAAGGGAAACCTAAGGCCACCTAAATCCTGCATGGCCAGTGCCAAATACAGGAAATATCCTGAATAACTCACAGAACTCTCACCCATTTCTTAACAGTGGCTGGTGATGTTTGCTTGGTGCCCTTCAGAGCACAGCATGGATCCTGCTGCTTGTAGCCTCCAGAAGTACTGCTGATAGACTTTATCTTGGGGATAGGAACAGTCCAAAACTGGGTTTGTGGCAGGCCCAAAGCTGCAGGGTATAGATATCCAAGGGCTTCCCATCAGTCGAGTCTCAGGTCCACACACAAATTGCTCTTTTACCTCTAGTTTCAGAGAACAAGAACAGCAGTTTTAGCAAAGTCCTCAAATGCACTGGTGTACAGGGCTGTTTGTCTTTTCAGACATCAGCTTTGACAGAACTTGCTCCTTATCAAGATTGATATAAAATACAACACTTTAGATACAACCAGATAGAAGAGTTATTTCTTTACTTTTCCTATTGTCCTTCCTGATGGCATGCCAGTGTTGTGCAGAAACCTTTTGAAATACCACGTAAGATACTATGAAACCTTATTCTTGTCTTTTGCAATACTGTGTTCATTCACTAGTGTTTGACACCACCTCAGCTTTTCCTTTCCAAATGCAACTCCTTCTACTTCCTGTTACGTTTGGGGATTCATGAAGCACTTACCACATCTGAGTTGTAACCTCTATGGTTCTTTTTTTCTTTTTCCCAGCAAGAGCCTTCCATAAATCTCAGACCACATGTGCACACAGGAGGCAGAGAAGGGCTGAATGAAGTCTTACTGCAGACCTGAAGTGCCTGACCCTTCCCATAACCTTCTCTTGGGTTAAACCAGAAACCCTGTGTTCAGTATGACTGAAGTGAGCCCTGTGCTTAATTGTCCTTGTCTCTTGACTTAGGCTGTTGTCCTGTGTGCTTATCTGGAGATGGAAGGCATTGATCTCAGGGATCGGTCTGTGATTGAGCTGGGAGCTGGGACTGGATTGCTGGGAATAGTGGCCACATTATTAGGTAAGGGCTTTTTTGTTTGCTCATTTAAAACACTTTACAACTGTAGTAAAACTAGTGCTTTTACATCTGGTATAGTGTGAGCACCAAAGCTGCGTATGTGAACTGCGATGGTTCCTGAGTCATCTTCCTTTCTCGTTAGACTTGAGAGCTGCTGCAATATTTGTTGTAGTAATGGTGCCACTGCAGTTTACTTTATGGCGGGACCCTGTTAAGACTGACGCCTGTTACCATGGCAGGCAGCTCAGCAGCAGTCAGCTCTGCAGCTATTCTCCCCCAGGGGACAAGTGCTGAGCTTCCCGTCTTCCACTTGTCCTCGTACCAGATAAAGCTACAGACAGAAACTGCTCTGAGCTTGCGTAAGCCATGTTAGTCTGTCTTGCAGACAGGCAAGCCAAGGACTGGAGAAATGAAGTGATTTGCCGTTGATCTGTCTGTGGCTGAATCAGAGACTGGGGTATTATGTTAAATTTGTGCTACCTGTCCCAGGTTAACTTTGTAATTCAAAACTCCAATGGCTGTGAAAGGTGCCTATTGAATTAACAGAAACAGAGCCTTTGACAAAAAACAGTCATGCTATGCAAAAATCACATAGGCATAACTTTGTCTGACCTGTGAAAGAGGCTCTCTAGCTGCCTCTCTCCTACTGAAAAATATGGGATTGAAGCAGGCTAATTGTAACAGCCCCTCTAATTCATTCTTTTGTTGCCTATGGAAAGGCAGATAGTAACTCCTTGACTTTCATGCGCTAAGAAAAAGCACCAAAAAACACTTTCTGTTCCCTACTCAATCTTCACATGGAGTACACTTTATATTCTTAAGTGACTGATGAAGGGTAGGATGTATGTAGATAGTGGGGGGGTTTGCTTGTTTTGTTCTTTTGTTTGTTTGGTTTTAATCAGGCAGTTCAGGGGAATTGTTAATGTTTAACAAGGAACCTGCTCCACTTAGAGCATTGTATTCCGCATGCTGTATTTACAGACACAGGCTGTTTGTCTGAGCCATGTACTCCTGTTCTGCTTAGGTGCTTGTGTTACTATGACAGACAGGAAGGCAGCACTGGAATTCCTGGAGTCAAATGTACAGGCTAATTTACCCACTGAACTACGTCCAAGAGCTGTGGTGAAGGAGCTGACTTGGGGAAAAGACCTGGATAACTTCCCTCCAGGAGCATTTGACTTCATCCTGGGTGCAGACATCGTTTATCTGGAAGAAACTTTTGCGGAGCTGCTTCAGACCCTGGAGCACCTGTGCTCAGAGCAAACTGTGATTCTTCTTGCCTGTCGTATCCGCTATGAACGGGATCACAAGTTCTTGAAGATGCTGAGAGACCGTTTCTCCGTATATGAGGTCCACTACGATTCCAGTAAGGATGTTCATATCTACAAAGCACAGAGGAGTAGTCACAAGGATGACTTTTGACTCTATGCTTTGTTAATAAACCACTGCTGCTGTTCAGTTCTCCTCTTTGATTCTACTCAATACACTCATTCCTAAGCATAAAGTTGCAGTTATTTCACTGGCTTCTTGTTCTGATGGTCTTGTTTGATAACTTGGTCTGGCATGGCAAGGACTGTACTTCTGTTCTGCATATTGAACCTCTGCTTCATTTCGGAATACAGCTGTTTAGGGTCTTCCACTGACTTTTTATCAAATGTAATTTTTGAAACTGATATAAGCTGCAGAAATCTCTAGGCATCAAAATTATTATCAAAAGGTCTGTTGTTTAAAATCAAACCACACTTAGTTTCTGGGGAAACATATATGTTAGAGTGGGGTTTTTTCCTCTTATCACTTCCTTAACTCTGAAAAGTAAAAGTAGATGAAATAGAAGCTAATCCTCCAGCTCTAATTGCTTTAACTCTTCAGGCCTTTGCGTCTTAAAAGCTGTGGTAAAAGAAGCCACTAAAAGGGCAAAAAGAAACAAAGGCAGCTGCTATAAAGTTGTTCTATTGCTGTCACTGCTGAATTGAAGAGGAATAAGGAAACAAAGAACAAGATCTGGAGCAGGAGGCTGGGAATCAAGATTGCCAAGTAAGCCAACTTAGAAATCAGTGGTATTTTTACCTGACTTGCAGACGTGGTGGCTACGCCTGCAGCACCAAAGCAGTCATGGTTCATGGGTTGTCCTTAGCAAGTCTCCCCCGCACAGATCAAGGCTCCTTGGAGGAGATACACATGCATATAGAAAGTGAAACAAGAAGACTCAAACTGTTCTTTAAATATCAAATCAGTCCTTGACTCTCAAAGTACTGCTAAATAATCTTCTACTTTCTGCCTATGAGAGTTTTTATTTAGTAGAGGAGGGTGCTGCTGTAAAGTCTTTGTAGCAGGGGAAATAGTTATTCTTGCATTACTTGGGACAGTATCTAGATTTCAGTGTGCTTTCAGTGCACAGTGGTCATTAGAAGTTGTTCTAAGTAACTGATTCCATACCTTGAGCTTGTAAAACACGTCTGTGTGTTTATGCCACAAGATCCTATGCGAAAATGCTGCAGCCTGGAATCCTCCTTGCACCAGCAGCAGACTTTCTTCTCTTTCTAATGGTAGAAGAATGAAACTGATGAAAACAATGGGCTAACAGAAGACAGATACACTTCTAAATGCTGGAATTGTTTTACTACCTTTTTTTTTTTTTCTGGTGGATGTGGAACTTCTTTTGCTTTAAACTCACAAAGCCTCAGGTCAGGTTCAGGCTTTAAGCATATGCTTGTCTTTGGCACTGGCAACAGCAAACACCAGCAGCTGCTTTGGGCCACGGATGTTTTGGAGCTTTTTGTCACTTCTGCTTCCATCATACTTCCTAACTGCAAAAGATGCAGAGGGTCAGTGGTCCCAAGGTGCTGTAATCTGTAAATGACACATCTATCATCACAGCTATGATGAACAAAGCCCAAAGGTTTGTACCTCATCCCTGGCGCATCTCTAGCATGTTTTCAGCAAAGTTCCTTGCTTGGCTCTGGACTTGGCCTCAGATATGCTGCTCTGAAACACAACAGTATCCCCAGAAGCCACATGGTGTCACTAAAACAGTACTTACGCAGCTGGCTGGGAATTTGCAGCCTGAAACTAGAGTTGATGTCTGTTTGAGGGACAGGAGACAGCACCTTTGATTGAAAACAGAACATGATATGAGCTTTAATGTGCCAGGCGTGGCTTTTTCTGTCCTATGAACTGGGTGAGCAATGGTTGAAAAGAATTATGACCTCTCCCCACTCTCTCTGGCTCCAGTTTTTGGAGTGTGGCTCTAAATTCTTGCCACTCCTCTTCCTTTTCCTCCCTGCTGGTGTTTCCTTGTCTCTAAGCTTGTCTCTGATCAGGCAGTAGGCTCCTCTGTACAGTAGGCTCCCCCTGGGCTGGAGCTGGCAGAAAGCAGTGTGCTGGTGTTTGGGCTTGTGAATGCCCATGACTTGGTCCGTGGGGAGCATGGCAGTGCTTGGCCCTCACAAGAGACTGCAGCTTGCAGTAGTGACAGCTGTAGCAGGTTGTCCTGTTGCCACAGAAGGAACATGTTAAAAAGGCTGATTAAATAGCACAGAATAAAGCCTAATGCGGCAACCTACACACTTGTAGGAAGGGGGCTTTGCCCTAGGCCTTGCTTTGACAATAGAAACAGTTTTGTACTTTTAAAACAAATCAATTTAACTCCATCTCTTTCTAACGGGTCAGTTAAGCTTTCAGTGTCAGATTTCCTGTTGCTCCAGTCGCTACGGCCTTCTTGCCGGAGCAGGCATATAGAGACCAGGCTTGGCTTCTTTTGCTGTGCTGCTCTTACACAGCAGCTGTATGCAAATCCAAGGGAGTATGTTTGAAGGCTGAAGCAATGCTACGGCCCATAAATAAATACTTGGGGAGAAAAGCATGAGATGACACTGGCAGCTCAGGTGAGTGCCTTGCCCCTGACCTCAGAGCTGAGCTCTTGGTTGGCCACCCCCCAGCTCAGCATGTGGCACCCTCTTCAAGGGGACACCTTCTCTTCTGACTGCTACTGGGGTGCAGGAATACTGCAGTTAGGCCACCACCACATATATATCAGTTGAGGGTGCATATCAGTTGAGACTGCTTTTAAAGCTAGTGTTTAGGGGGAGACACCAACCATGAGAATGTAACTCAGCTGAAACCTGATGCCCATTCCAACTGGGGAGTGCTAACACTCACCTAGCAGTGTCTTCTGTTGTTCTAGGTTGGGCTTCACAGGTGCCTTGATTTCCCATCACACTCAGCTTCAGGGAGAGGTCAGGAGTCAATCATGCTGGGATTGAAAATCATGCCAGAGGGGCAGGACAGAAGTAGCAGAGCTGTAACAGCTGGGGAGTGAGCACACAGAGCAGCTTTCTGCAGTGACACTTGCAAACTCTGGTGTCCCAGCTGAGCTCCTGCTGTAATATGAGATGATGCGTGGTAATGCTCAAGTGGCTGTTTGGCAACTACACCAACACCCTGCCCAAGCACTTTCTGTCACCCTGTTCACCCCAGTGCTTGAGAATCACACTCTCCTTTGGGTGGTTCCATTGCATTGGTCCTGTTTGGTAGCAGATGATGTGAGCTCATCTGTAGGGATGATGTGTTTGGGGCACTGGTCCCTGGGCAACACACAAATTGTCTCTTGAGAAGTTCACTCACTCTAGAGAGTGGATTCAAGCCATAGGAGAGTGACCAGATAAGACATGAACATGCTGTGAGACTGAGAAACCACCCCTAAAACATGCCATTTTGCAAGGAACAAATTTTTCTAAAAATCTCATTGCAACTAAAATAATGTTTGATTAAGACACATGGTATGAGATTCAGCTCTGTATCTTATTGACCAAGAGGTCAAGCAGTGTCAGAAGGCTCAGGATTAGCAGCTGACCTACTGACTGTGCAGGGATCTGTGTTACCCAGTTTTCAGTGCAAAATTCAAGCTAATCTGCATTTTTATCTCATGGACTAACCCCTGTATGGGATTCTCCCTCATTACTGAGGTGTAGATTTTTCTGAGCAAGTACATGAATGGCATTATGAAAATGCTCAGCTGTGAAAACCACAAAATCCCAGCTGTAATGAGCTGACCTTACTGCTTTCCCCTTGATTTCACTGGAGGTGTGTTTACCTCAGTGCTGAATTTTTTCTCCTGGCTTTCATCCCAGTATTTGGATCCAGCCTTGCAGATTACATAACTGGGTTGCAATCCTTGCAGTGTTTGCTGCCTTCTGTTTCTGTTCTGTTCTTAACATCAGTAGTACATGGTTTACACAGGAATGCTTAAAAGTGAGAAATACAGCATATTTTAACTGTGAAAGGCGTAAGTCTTTCAGACATTACTAAACAACAGAACTAGCTGCCACCAGAATGGATGCTGAAAAGCAGGTTTAAAAATATCAAAAGTGGAAGAAAAACTTTGTTTTTCAGGACTTAACCCCTCACTAGTCTAATCCAATCAAGATTAAAAAAGCCTTCTCCTTGGGGAAGAATACCTCATGAATACTTAGAACAGGCCACAAATCATGAGAAGACACCACAGTCAGCTCAAAATATGCCTTTTCCCATATCCCTACCTAGCTACCATTTGCCACTAATTTGGTGTACATGGAACACCCTGCTCAAAAAAGAGACTTTATAGAGTTTTTTTAAAGCATGTTTATGTGACTGCACATAAATGTTTGTGTAAAAAGGGAGTTATGACAGTTTATACCACAAAGGTTACAGTAAGAAAAAGCACTTCTTTATGACAATAATTCACAAATTCACAAGAATCACTTTAATATACAAAGCAATTACTACCATTCTGAAACACAAAGCAGCTAATATGTACATAGTGTTAATAAAATGCATTATAACCCAGTACAATTTTTTTTAAACACAGATAAAGCACAAAAAAAATAAGTAAAAAACCCCAACCAACCAACCAAAAAAAAAACAAACAAAAAAACCCAAACAAACCACCAAAAAACCAAAAACAACCAAAAAACCCAGAACACAACAGGNCTAGCTACCATTTGCCACTAATTTGGTGTACATGGAACACCCTGCTCAAAAAAGAGACTTTATAGAGTTTTTTTAAAGCATGTTTATGTGACTGCACATAAATGTTTGTGTAAAAAGGGAGTTATGACAGTTTATACCACAAAGGTTACAGTAAGAAAAAGCACTTCTTTATGACAATAATTCACAAATTCACAAGAATCACTTTAATATACAAAGCAATTACTACCATTCTGAAACACAAAGCAGCTAATATGTACATAGTGTTAATAAAATGCATTATAACCCAGTACAATTTTTTTTAAACACAGATAAAGCACAAAAAAAATAAGTAAAAAACCCCAACCAACCAACCAAAAAAAACCAAAAAACAAACAAAAAAAACCAAACAAACCACCAAAAAACCAAAAACAACCAAAAAACCCAGAACACAACAGGGACGTTTCTAGGTTTTTGGGGAGATGTAAAAAAGAATTTATTTTCCCCCAATAATGGATTTTCATTTAGTCTTTCAACTTCCACAAGTACGTGGGAGTCAAGCTCAACTACCCTGTTCTGTGCTGACACGATTTGGGTAAAGAATCAGAAATGCAGATGAGGTGAACTTACTCTTTCCAGCTTACATTACAAAGGGAGAATACTAACTGTCGCTCTGGAAGCTTCCCTGAAAAACACTGTTCCAAAACGATTTCAAATTATAAATCCAGAATAGAAAAAACTCCTTTTTGAAGTGAACAACCAATTTGGGGACAAGTCTATGGAGGGGCTGGCTGCCAATGAGCACCTCTTCTTGCCCTGTTCCCCATACCAAGAAGTCCATATAAGCAGCACAGTTTCAAATCTCATTCAAACTTGAAGTTCTAGAACTTTTTAAAATCAATGTTTTAATATAAATAAATGTAATTACACACACAAAAAAAATGGAGTGGCACCTGGATAAAACACAACTTGTGGAGAGCATCTGAACATCCTTAGTTCTTAAGAGCGGCCATTTCCAGATAATTAACTGGCACAAGACCTTCCTTCCCTGTGCTCTTACTCAGCTATCCCCTAATTTAGAGAAATAACACAACTGAGGCTGAGTGCACCGACTGCCACCAAGTCATGAGCTCAGTAAATGCTCAGCTTATGGAGTGCACCAACTGTGGGTCATTACAGCCTGTCCCTGTCCCCTGCCCTGCCAGCACACAGCTCCCAGGACTCCCCCTGGGGAAAGTAAGCCCTGAACTCACCACACAGCAAGTCACAAACTTGCACCTGCAGTGCCAGAGAACAAACACATCACTGTCTTCAGTATGTGCCATTAAACTAGTCCAAGCACATCTCTCTGCAGGCCACAGCTTAAATGCATTTAAAAAACGCATTCCAAGGAAAACACTTGGAATGCAACCCCTCTTTACCAAACGGATCTGGTCCCTTTTCCCCAAAGATGTACAGACTTAAGCTGTATCCATCCACAGACCTGAACCTGTCACATGCCCACAGCACCTTCTCTTCATTAGTTTGGCTCCTTCCAGACCAACTGAGCTCCATGATTCATTCAGGCTTTTGCAAAATCAGTGTCTTTTACAGCTAGCAAATTACACAGCTCAGGAAAAAGAGTTCCCAGGCAGACTATAGAGAACCATCAATGTACTGTACGCTTTTTAAAGCCTGCTCACAGTGACAGATATCAGGGTTACAGCTAAATTACCATCATTCCTGCAAAAGAAAGATGGTTGTGCTTTTCTTTTCTTTTAAAGCAGAGTGACACTTTGTCAATGTACTTTTACTTCCTGGTGTCAAAGAACTGGAAAGCCTTTCAATTTATTTTCTTGGAATGCAGCTTGTGAAATCTGCAGACAAATCTCAAATTAAGAAAAGGAGAATAAAGTTGCTGAAAAACAGTTTAGCTTTCCTTCCAAATTAACCTCCCTTTCCCACATGGAATCACTGAACTAGTTCTACTCTAAAAATAATTTCACATCCATCCTGTACATACTGCTCTGAGACACCACACTTGATTCTTTCCAGCCTTCAGTGCTGTCCCTTCAGGTCTGCTGCCGTTCTGAAGCAATGCCTGCTGGGCACCAGGTGCTGATCCGCAAGTTAAATTAGCAAGGAGTCAACTGCTGTGGGGAGAGGATTGAATTGTGTGCAGGCAGCACGATTTTGCCAGGAAGCTTCTCAAGCAAACCCAATTATCTTAATTTTTTTTTGTTGTTCTCTGTGGTTTGTTTCATTTTGTTTTTAAAAAGTGCACATTTTAATTAAACATTTACAAAGAACATAGTGTAACAAAAATAAATACATGACCTTTTGGTTGGATCATTGGCAAATGTTACATCACTAACCAGCTTCAGGTGAAAAAATAACAATAAAAACAAGGTCTAAGAAAAAACAATGAAATCCTCTACAAATTGTCACAGATTTGCAACCACTGATACTGAACCTGCTTTGATGGGGAGACTTGTCTTTAACTCACAAAAAACACTGTCTATCTGTTGTAAATTAAAGAAAAAAAAGAAACAAAATAAAAAACAGGGGCCAGTTTTTGCTAACAGATGACTACTTGCAGCTGCAGTTTTCTGGAAGCTCAGATTTAACAAATCTGTGGTACAAGTTTAGGCCAGAAACTATCAGGGCTGTTTTTCCTTATTAATTTTTTTTTTTTTCCTGAGCCTCTTAATGATTCCAAACACCCCTCCAATTTTCTGACCAACAAACAAGTACCAGAGAAGAGAGTGGTCTACAATGCAAATGCCAACTACAGGATAGCCAGAACCTACAGGTGTGTCTGTACAGTCCTGACGAACATGACAGGCTAAAATTGTGCTTTCGGGCACAAGCCACGGTGCTGGCAACTACTGACGCTGGTGAAACTGCTGCTTAAATAAAAATGCATCGCCACTACCCCGGGGAGGAAAACAAAAATCTTACCAGTGGTTCCTTTAGAAAATAACACTTAACAACCTTTCCAAATGTTTTGCCTTTCATATATAGCTGCCAAAGAGAAAAAGCACAAAAGTGAATTATTCTGGGGTGGTGGTGGTTGTTGTAAAACAACTGTTTACATAATGTCAAAAATCTCCATCAATAGAAAATAAAACTTCACAAAAGCCATGAAAGATGAAATAAAATTCTTCAAAATGGGCAACTGAGAAACAGAACAAAACAGATCAATAATAAGCGCTAGAGTAACGCAGCCCAGAGCTCCTGGGGTGGGGGGAGGCTTTCACACACGCGCACACATCCACACACACCCAGACACACACAGAAAAGTAAAAATTTTTTTCTGACCTCCATATACTATAATACTCAGCATTCCTGACTTAAAAGCTCTCAGAGCTGTAGATTATATACTGTGTGTATATATATATATGTACATATATTATACATATGTATTTTCCAAGAATATCTAAATTAAAAGAGCACCTTTGACAATATCTTAACTGCCTGATTGGTGCTGTTGTTTTGCAAAATAATGACATTACAAAAACTATATTTCAAACTGATTCTTGTTTATTATGAACATAATGGATCTAGCCCTTTCTAACCCTCTCTTCAGGTAAAACAGGCTATCAGTTCTTGAAAACTCACAATTGTGAGACATAAAACTAACCCTTCCCTGCCCCCGCCAGCATAATTTCCATCTTCCAAAACTTTCAAATGGCCTTAGTTTATAGAAGCTTATTACCCCAACCTCACTACTTGGTAAATAACATAGGAATGGATTCCTGTGTCATATTCTTTCCCTTTTTGGGTCAATATGAACAGTAAAGCATGTAGGGGGTAGCCTAGCCAGCCCTGTACTTGGTCTAATAATTTTTTATTATTGTCACTTAAAATTTCCATTAAATAAATTTACATCCCTAAATCCTCAGTGCAGCATAAATAAAAATAACGATTCCAGCAGATCCCTATGTACTTTAAAATAATATCTTTTTCTTAGTGAAACATTATTTGCTAATGAGGTCTAGACTAATAACTCTACAGGCCACTTGCAGAACACACACAGACAAACGGGTAACACAGTTCTCCTCTAACTGCTGCGCAAATTTGCACCAACCCTGTATTAGGAGAACTCCATCTGGGTAGTGTTTGAGGAAGCACTAGACAGTGTCCATTACCCACTAGCCACCGCTCTCAGATCACAGCTCACCTCATTCACATTCACAGCAAAACCTCACGTTTTTGCAAACAGATGTTCTCCAAAAAAACCCAGCCTTAATGTGGACATGTACAGCCTTTTCCATGTTTCTTAAAGCTGGAGGAATCATTCCATGTAATTGTAAATGAGGCCACCATTCACGTTGTACAAGAATAACTCCTGCATTCTCAACGCTTCTACTTCAGCGCTATTTTTCGAAAATGTAACCATTGCACGTATTTCTATTTGCTCACTTTAGGAATCAAATCATTTTTATAAAAGCATTACTGAGAATTTGGGGTCTTCCTTAAATTTGCATTGCTAAACTAATAAATTCATCTCCTATTAAATAAAAAAATGAAAATCAATTCTCTATGGCAGATAAAAATAGACCATTTATAAACCCCTTAAAACTTGTGAAAATGAATTCTTTCATATTTCTGATACTTATGTTCTCTTCTTGAAATACAAATTCAATTTGAAACTCTTGATAACTCTGAAGTTAACGATAATGCTATAAGTTTAACCTTGCTCCTTTTAAATTAAGTCTCTTGGAAACTGAATGCCCTCTCAAATGTTAAATCATCAACTTTTAATACTGCTTAGGTGTTTGCGACTCAACTGCCCAGAGTCTTTCAAATGTTTTTCTTACAGCATCATACTGATTGTATAATCTTTTAGAAGCTTGTGTGTGAAATTTATCTTCAAAACAGAGTGAATGGGTAAAAATATTAACTAATACTCCGTTAGGCAAGGCATTAGTACAGACCAGACCCTTATTCATGTTTCTGTACATAAGAGTTTGACCAGAAGCGCAAAGTAAATTTACTCCATCAAATGACCCAAGTTAACATATCAAGAGACTGGCTTCAAAGGGCCAGTAAACAACTGCACATGATTCTCTTTTACACATTCTTTTTGACAACTTCTTGATGTTCTTTGTTGGTTCTTTTTTAGCATGATTATTTTGAAGTCTCAACTCAGTACAGAGTTGTTTTTAAACATAAACTACATTTTTTAACAACATAAATCTGGGAAAGATCACAGTTCCTCAGAGCACACAAAAAAATTGGTCTTGCAAACATCTGAGGCACATGAGTAATTTTAGTTGCAGGAATAAATTACTCAGTAAATCGGACCCTTTACATGAAAAAATACCCTCACTGTATTAAGAATTTAGGTAACCCGGCCAGGTTCAAAGAATCAGTATTGTCCCTTGTGGAGCAGGAGTATTTGTGTTTAAAGTCCTCTTCAGTATTTGAGGTTGTCTCAGTAGTTGTCATAACTACAATTTAATTTACATATGGAAGGCAGCCTCTAAGTTTGAAAAAGAATTTAGCAAACCAGGCTGATGTTTCCATTGAGTACAATAATTTCCATTACATAAGACAGTGCTAGGGAAATAGAAACAACCTCATTGCTTGGAAGGACTTGGGACACAGATCATACTGTCATCAGGGAGTATTTATGCGGAGTTGGCTTCAACTTCTTGTTTGTTCTGCATACAAATAGGTAGTGCTTCCATGTGCTACCCTTGCTTACCGTTTTCAGAATGTCACTATTGTATCTTTTTTATTCTGAATTCCTTTCCCATCCAAATACTATCTTCCAACCTATATCCTATGGAGGTGGTTTCTGCTTTTTGTGCATTCAGAATGCTGAACACACTTGCACACATAAGCTGTGAGAAGCAATAACCGACCAGTGAAGCTCATTTGAATGCATTTGTTTCCGAGGTATGGAGGTTTTACTAGTCCAGGAGGGCTTAACACAGATTACAAATCAAACCCCCTCGTGGGCTAGCTCGAAAAAAGTGTTATCTCCACACCAAGGATGTGCCAGTGAAGCCTTTCATTTGGCATGCTGCTTAGCTGTGTGTTTGTATAGTTCATAATGAGTGTGTGAAACCGATTTGGCAACCATTGCTTCTTCATTGCACCATGCGTGCTCCACCTATGTGGCCCACAGTTGGCTGGACCAGGAGGCTGGGGTGGTTCTGTCTCTAAGGCAATGGAAAGAGCTCAGCACAAATGCTTGACATCACTACAAAAGGACCGTCCCCACAGTAACTTCCCAAGTGACCACCGTTACTCCTTGAAGAGGATGGGGAGACAAGAAAGAAGCCTGTTCTTCTTCACGCTGAGATTGATGATGAAATTCATCTTGTAAGGGGAGAAGTGGAGGCAAGTACTTGAACATTCACAGTTTGATGCAAAGCACAGATGAAGTATATTCTGTAGTTGCTTCAGGCAGTTTTGCGCATAGAAAAAAAGAAATGTTTAGAAAATAAAAAGTTTACTTTGTCTTTCTGGGTATAGCCAGAACAAGTCTCTATCCCATTCCGGACAAGTGAAAATGGGAATCCAAAATTAATCTGATTTGTGGCAGTAAAGGTCCTTAAGTGCTTTCAACTCCTCAATCAGTGTCTTGTTTTGGTTTTCAAGCACAGCCACTCGATTTTCTAGACATTTCACATACTCCTTTTTCTTCCTGCGACATTCACGTGCTGCCTCTCTGCAACGCAAAAAAGGCCATTCAAATCCAGAACAATCATTTGCAGACATGGGCTACTTAACTGTTTTCAGGTCGAAACTTTACCTAGTACTGCCATTTTCAGAATATGGAGGTACTGTTAAGAAATGCAAGTGAGGAAAAAACACTGAATTCATAACAATTGCTCTTCACAAATCACATACAATCAAGCTCCACATCTCATTCCATCATGCAGATCCCAGTGAGACAGCACCAATAAAATTCTGTTTCTGTGAGAAAAGGATCCTCAATGACAAAATTCTGCTTGCAGGACTTACATTAGAGCTTTTAGGCTAGTCAAATTGCTGCTGCAATTTAATTGATTTATTATCATCTATTATTCTTTTTGCAGTCTTTAACTCTTCCATTTGCTGTAGTCCAACAGGATGTTCAACTGGCACAAAAAAGCACTGTATTTAGAATATTCATGTATTTCCTCTCGAGCAATGATTTCATTTTAATAATAATATCTGCATCACTGCAATGGTAATATAGAAGACTCAAATAAAAATATCACAAAATAAACGGTCACTAGGAACCATATAATTCTTTAGTCCTTGCTGGCTGTGCCAAGAACATGGCAGTGGTAATGTGTTCCAGGACCTAACTGGTAAGAAACCTCTAAAGCAATTTTTGAAATTCAGCTCCACAAATGAGACAGGATGAAGAAAACATAGTTTGTAAGCCTTGAAAGTATTCAGGTATCCACGTGTCACTCCTACAAATACAATTTCACACGCTTGCAGTGCTTCAGAGGGTCATGTGTACTATTTAGAATTTAAGTAATTTCGGGCTGTTACTAAAAGATTAAGTATTACTGTATCAGGAATTGCCTTCCAGTGCAAACTACTAACATGTCTCCTTGGGTGACAACATTTTCTTTCTTTCTGTGATTTTTGTGCCAGCTTAGGCTGAATATTAAGCCACCTCAAGGCTGTGTGATTCATTATGAACAGCCAGAGTTATAATGAATTACAAGAGAGCTTTAAAAATGTAAAATTTATACAGAAAATTTGCACAATAATATCTATGAATATTTACACTATAATCCTCCAGTAAGTGCCACCTCACCATCTGCCTCTCAATCCCTTTTCCCTGCTTTGCTATGGAGCCTAGATTTGCATGGATCTATTAAGCAGGCAGGCTAAATGCACCACATGCAACACGATACTGTTGCAAAAGCTGTCAGTTTAACTCAAGTGGGGTAATTCCCCATTGTTTTTCTTGGCTTTCACAAACACAAAGGCTTTCTTTTAATGGAATAAGACTGCTGACTAAATGAGGATATTCTGTGATTCTAATTAAATTTTTCTCAAATGCAGAGCCTGAAAGGGCTCTGATATCTACTATTCACTGGTATCAGTATCTGCACAAAAACCTTTTAAAAAAAATGAACTCTACCGTTCAGCATTATTTACTTCATTAAACCCCCATATATAAGCACTGGGTCTGCTCACACAAGTTTCTATTGTGTTCACAGCACAGCAATCTGCCGAAGATAAACAAACCTGTACAACATCATAGTTTTTTTTTCAGTCTGACAGATGAAGTTACAAGGCTTGCATGGGGCTTCCCCTCCTCATAAAGGAGGGAAGCACTGTGTCACAGTGTCCCAGTGTAACACACAGGCTCAAATCTGTGCCCTGTGGATAAGAGTTCAAGCTTGCTGTGATGGCTCAGCTCAGGCCCACTCCTTCCCTGTCCTGTAATAGCAGGCCTAAGGAGCATCATGCCCAGCTTCTCTCTACCGCTCCCTTCCTTTGCTACTTCCTCCAACTCCCAGCTCTATAAGCTTAGCTGTTTATCTTCACACATTAAATCCTACAGAAGAAAGTCTCTCTCTCAGCTCCTCTGCTGCACTAGTGGCTCCACAAGACTTGTCCAAAGGAATAGCTGCTCATTTAGCCTTTCCTTGAGCCTTTCTGGCCTTGGAGGAGAAAACCCAGAGGGCAAGAGCTAAAGAGAACATGTGAGACCATCAAGAAAACACTCACGAAGAGCACAGGTGGGCCAGCAGCAAGGAGAATGCACATAGAGGGCTAAGGGAAAGAATCCGGGAAAGGAAACTACATTAATGTATTAACTACAAAAAAATCAACTCGCTTTGCTGTTTGTAAGAACACATCTGCAGCTGTACAGGTCTCTCACTAACTACTTTTTTTCTTTAGCAACAAACAAATTCACACACCTCACAGAATGAGTCTGACACCTTTACTCAAGGTTTCAAAGTCACAACACACAGCATTAGCTGATGTGTGTTTCTTTGCTTTGCATCTTTAAATAAACACAAATTCTTCAGAAATGATTTGACTAAGAAAGATCAGGATTCTTAGTGCTTGACACTCTAGTTCTATGCAGAGCTGACTGGAAAAAAGGAAGTGATCTAAATATACATGCCTGTTCTTCATTAGGCGCACTTCTCTCTTCCGTGCGGCCTCCTCTGCTGGCTGGGTCGGGAGCGCTGGGGAGGATGCCATGACCACGCCGGGTGCAATGGTGCTGGTAGGGGCGGTGCGGATCTGGTAGGTCTGCACGTCTCCTGAGGCAGCTGAAGAGACACAGGGGAACACAATGTCATCAGTTTGGTGACAGCACTGTTACATGTGGTGCAAACGTCATCGATCCTACCGAGCACTCTGGGCCACAGCACAGGAGGAGTGGCTACCATCTGGGTCATCACTGCTGCCTCAGTCTTAGCTTATTAACATAGGCAAGGTTTTGGGCATTCCCACTGAAGAAGCCCTCACTTGTGCTTGATAACTTACTTTGTCTGGCTGTATAGCTGTGCTTCTTTCTCCCTTAGTGTATTTCCTTTTACTTCTCTGGTTTTCAGGCAGTTCCAGTGAAGAATGGGGTAAACACTATTTCTAGCTATGCTATAAATGTCTATCTGCAAAAGGAGAAACTGTATGTGTAAGTATTTGGCACAGAAAAAAGGGTGTGGAATGTAGCATTTACTCCCAACAGAGTTGAATGCACTCAGTTTCACTACTTCTCTAGAACAAATAAAGTCTTGGGCTTCTCTTTTTTTTGTTTATTGTAATCTAGGAATGTGTTAATTTTGCCTGAGCTCATAAAAACCCACAATACTACCTAAGGAAAGCACATGTCCTTAAAAACACAAAACCCAGAAGATCAATGCAACAATAGTCTTTTTCTCTGCTGTTTTCACCGATGCCTGGAAATCTCTTCACTGGATAGCTTTCAAATCAACTGCTCTACAATCATAAAAGCAGGGGTACACTTTCTCTGTTATTTTCAATTAAAAAATTTTAATACCTCTCCCATTTTTAATAAACCAAACCATGTACTTAATACAATAAAAACGCACAACTTATTCTAAGTTAAAGCAGCCCTGACAAATGGAGGGCTAGACCAAATGATCACTTAAGGGACTTTTCTAAATCGTTCTGATTCCAAGACTCACTGATTAACTACTTGGTGACTAGTTACAAAAGTCACAATAGGAAGGAATTAAGACTTGTAATTGAAAAGTGGAAAAAATTTACTAATAAATTAAAGTTTAGAATCAAACAACCTTCTTTCCTATCTTTAATGTTTTAGTTTAAATTTCCTATTGCGGCAGATATGGGAGAACTCAGAGCTCTATCAGTTTTTGCAGAACATAAAAAAATACAGGAAATACAGCATGGAAATCCCAAAATAAATATATTGTTATAAGAAGTAAACCCAAAACATCTACAGTTTTATCAATCTAAAGGAAGTCCCCGAGAGAATGTGACAAATAGCTCTGACCCGAATTTTCTTTAATAATTTTGGAGATTTGTGTCAAAGCTGTTAAATCTGTTTCCTGACACATTTGAAGGAGTTAGGTTGGCAATTTGGAGAAAATGTTATACAGCATGACTGGCTGTGAAGTTTCTCACCTTGTACAACAACCTGGTTGCTGGGTACAAGTATCTGTTGTCCATCTGTGGTCTGTGCATATTGTAAAATGGTGGTTCCAGGCTGGGTTGCAGCTGCATTGGTCATTGTCAATGTCTGGAGACCTTGTACTCCATCTGTGCCATTGTTAGACAACTGTATTGCTCCTCCTTGGGTAATAGCAACTGCAGACAAAAAATCAACACAGCATTTAAGACACTAATTTACTCATTAACTTAGAGTATTAAACCTAGATATGGAAAAATACTGATCTAAATCTCTTGAACACTTATACGCCCAGAAATGACACACATGGCTTTAATGTACATTAAAAAAATCATGCTTTGAAAGTAAGTTTCCAATTTTTTTGTGACCTTACAATCCTCCCCAGGGAATACTTCTTAATTTTTTAGTTAAGATTTTCTTCTTGGTGGGTTTAGGTCTTTTTCTCACTCCTTTTTTCTTCGCATCTGAAATTCCTCTCCTCTTCCATGCTTTATGCCCTTCTGTCTCCTCTGCTGCTATTGCTATCCATCCTGTGTTTCACTTTCTTCTTGCTTTGGCATTTTTTTTCCTTCTGATTGTATCCCCCCTTCTCTACAATCTCCTCAGGCCCTCTCTATCAGTTTTTTCATTCATAAAGGGCCAGTTTCCTTCAAGCAGTCTTACTTTGCTGGTTTTTTTTTTTCCTTTCTTTTCCTCAATCCTGTTATACTGGGTGTGTGTATATATACATATATA
>VYXB01002302.1:715328-742875 GCA_013397135.1 Pachyramphus minor
GCTCCACCTACCCGGGGAGTTTCCCCGACCGGGAATCGAACCCGGGCCTCGGCAGTTACAGTGCCGTGTCCTTAACCACTAGACCACCAGGGGATATACATATATATATATGTATATATATATATACCCAGTAGGTATACTGGGACATCAGCCCTCATTCGTGATTCCACAGAATTTCACTATATTCCTATATACACACCCCCCAAAATCTTGAGTGTCTGCACAATTAACTGTAAATGTTACAGTTATAATAGGATCCAGAATTAACCACATCCATTTCAATAAAATAAAGCAGGGTACTAGGCAAAGTGGCGAAGGAGTAAACAGAGATAGAAAAATTTAAAGATATTTTAAGAGAAAGATGGAAAAAGTAGTTCTTCCTCCCTTTTGTATATTTAATACTGTAGGTGTTTGTGTGAGACAGCATGTGACTATCTTTACCGATGTATCCTCAACACTTTAAGTCAAAGCACTATCTCTATTAAATCCAGTAAATAAAGAAAACATAGAAACATATGTTTATTACATATTTCAAATAAGGTTATTGAAGTACTTATTTTTTCAGGACTTTCTAAAAATGTAATTGCAGACTGTAATATCATTTCTACTAATGAGGTTACATTTTTGTGAACATGTACTAATAATCTGCAAAGAAAAAAAAGAAACTTCTGAATTAGCTCATTTAGTTCCTGAAGTGAAGAAGTTTATAATAGCATTATGGTTAGTTCCTATTTTGCCTCAGGATGCATTAGCTGCACCAAGTGGCAAACAGTCCCAGAATGTTAACTGAACCTTTCAAATACTTACAACAGGAATGTGTTTAAAAGGCATGTTTATCAAAACAAAGTAATCTTTTTTTCACCTCCTGCTTTTTCCTAGTCCAAACAGTTATAGAAATAATAGTTCTTCATCTTCTCATCCCCACTTACTAGCACCACTGAGAAATTCAGACTACATACTGTACTGCCCACTGCTGGTTTGGTAAATGGGAGTTGGCACCGTAACAGTGGCGATGGCAGGTGCTGCTGTTTCCTCTTCAGACTTTTCTTCTTCAATCCTTGGCACTCCTGGGGCGTCTGAGGACAAGTCATTCAAAATTTTTCTGGCAAAGACAGTGTGTTGTAGAGATTTTAATAAAAATCAGGGGAAAAAAAAATTCTAATTGATACACAATGCTGAAGAAAACTGTAAAGTGCAGTATGCCACCAAGGAAAACATGGGTGCAGAATGAAAAACACAATCTTAAAACTCTTATTGGAAAGGATTTTTCAAAGTGCCAAGCACAGATGGGCAAGAGAGCCAGCATAGAACAGCTGTGCTTCTCAAAACCCAAGATACAGCTATCACAACCATACCTTTTTCTTAAAAATATGTTTCTCTCATCCACTTTTACTTGTTTCCTGATTTTAGCTACATAAAGATCTAAAGAAAGCAAAAATACATAAAACCCTGTCTCTTCACTTAAATTAGAGGAACTGCTCCATTTTAGAGACCACAAATGCCTCAGCCAGAGAGTTCAGTACAAAGGAAAGTAGCAAAATGCTTGTAGAGAACAACCAGTTCATAATAACACATGACTGGGAGACAATACCCAGTCACACAGTTATGTTCACAGGTATCCTGTCTGAGAAAGTTCTGAGATTAGCATGGGTAAAGGAAACAAGATACTGTTTAAATATTTCCAAGAGTTAATTATCCAAAGCCAAAACTGCTAAAACATCACTGCTACAGGCCCTGAATGTAACTGTATACTGACCACAGCAGTTACTGCAATTTGCATCATTGAGATCAGACACTCCTCAGAGGACTGTCAGTCCTCCTCAGAGGACTGTCAAGCCCTCTTCATTGCTGGCATGTTCTATTATGTCACTGCAAAATTCCTGCTTAGGTAAAGGGCAGTATTTTCTGCAATGCTCCTCGTATGTCTTCCAGTGGATTGTCACTCGAACTCGCTGTGGGATGAAGCAAACACAGCTGCAGACCCCAAGTTCCAAGACAACACTAATTGCTTATATATGGCCTCTAAAGCTGTGAGAGCCAGAACATCTGTATGGAGCTATCTGGGAAGACCAGTATTCTGCTAAGCAGCTTGACAAACAGAGCTTTGCTGCTTTGACTGTGCACATGCAAGAACCCCAGCTCCATATAACGACTCCACTGTGCCGAGCACCACTTGGACAAATAAAAAATTCCCATCCAGAAGAGTTTGCAATCTAGATGTTAGACCAGAAAATCTGGTGAATGAAACAGATGAAAAAATATGGACAAAGTAGGGACGATGAGGAACAAAACCCCCCAAAATAAAAAATCACTTTTTGAGCTCATGTCAGTATGACCTGGTGGTTAAAACCTACCTTTGCCATTATAAAGATTAGATAAATGGTAAGGTGGTTGCTTTACAAATACAGTAGCCATGAACTGACATGGGGAACACATGAAGTACTTTAGTAGCAGAATCACAGTAAAGTTTCTGAGGAAGAAGTATATACAGCTTTCAATTCTGTGAGTGTATCTGTACCTATCTTGTCTGTGGAGCCAGCAGCCTGAATAATGCCAACTGGGAAGTCACTGAACACAGCAGTGACCTGGATCAGCCTTTCTGACATGACATACACCAGCCCAGAGTCTGAGTTGTGGATACAAATATTACAGTTACAAAGTTTTGCTGATCACCAGGATCTGGTTGGAAAACAAGGCTGTGCTGTGTTATCAGTGCATGCAAAGGAGTCCATCTCAACCAGAAGTCAGCACACAAAGTACCCTCTTCTCAGTTTTGCTGCTTGTTTACTTGGCTCTGTTGTCTCACCATATACAGCCATTCTTCCATATATAGTAAAAACAAGAGTCTCCCTGCAGAAGCAGACTGCAAGGAACCTATGGTAGCCTTGAAGTTAGCAATACTGGTCCTCACAAATAAAAATATTTTCCCAGATCTATCATGGTTAGGGATCTTGCACAATTATTTTCACTACTTTCTGCTGAAAGTAGTGAAAGGCAGCTGGAGAAGATAGAAAATAATCTCCAAGTGCTAAAAAAATATCATGGTTGAGATATGCTCAGGCCTAGAGCCTAGCCTGTACTTTCTAAGGCTATGCTCAGAAAGAAAAAAGGAGCATCTGAGTTTTCTGAAGCAGCAAGAATCCACAGGTCACTTAAAACCTATGCAATTCTAGAGCTGTTCCTTAATGCTATTTAGCATATTTTAAGAATGAAAATGGGATTTAGTACAGACCCAAAAAGCTGTACAAAGATTTAATTAATAAAGTAACATATGACTAACACCATGTGAAGGGGCACTTCTGCTGGTTTTGCTGCAGAGGTACTTGCTATGATAGCTAAAGACACTAGATGCCTATCGTCACTACATGCCCCATCAACTCATGCGCTGACTTCTTAAACTTTGAACACAAACAATTTTCCTCAAGCAGAAATTCTCTCTGAGCCACAGAACACCACATGTTCATTGAAAGCCTCATGGGAGAAAGGAATTAAGTATGACTGCTGCTAGCACTTCAACAATAATGAAAAACAGTAGAGTTGATTTTCGGCAGACTAGAGATTATACAGAAGCCACTTCTTGCAAAGCTTTGGTGCATTTCATGTATTAAGTACTCATTACAGCTATCTCTAAGGCACCTAGCATAATGATACTTCAATGTTCCCCAAATGTGGCAATTAGCCTATTCTCAGCTCACTTCTCTCTTAACTGACTGTAACAGCTGAGGTTTCTTCCTCCTCCTTCTATCTGCTTCTCTCTTTACATCCTGTTCCATGGACATATACCATACTCCAACTCCAAGACATTGCAGAAGAGAGATTTTAGTTAAATGGTAAATCTAAAAATAGTCATACAATCACGCTGTTTGTCTCCCCATGAAAACACAACCATCAAGCAAAATGCTTCTGCTTTAACCTCTGTACCTGTAGGAGGGTCGTCTGGAAAGAATTTCTCTTCGTTTCTGTGAGTCTGTGACACTGTCTACTGATTCCTGGGAATCTTCACTTTCTGCTATAGTGGAGATCTGTAAATAAGAACAGCAATCAAATTTAACAAGACACTTCCATTGTCTTTATTTTAAGGAAATCTTGACATCCTGTGAGAAACACTACAATGCAAGTAATCCTACAGTGCTCCTATCTAGGCAACGAACATAAAGGACACATTGCTTAGTAACAGATCCAGTAAAGGATGACCACAGTGAGTCTACCCATAAGAATGTCCTTTATCATTTAAATACACCAGTAAGAAAATAGAAACAGTAATACCACACATTTTTTGCCTTCCATGATTCTCTGTTTCCATCCATTGTAAGGAAACAAAAAAAGATTTTTTAGTAAAATGTAGGGAGATAATAACTAAAATCAAATTAAGATAGCAGAAATGTTTGGAAACAAATACGGAAGTCGAGAAATATCAATTGTAAATAATGGGGTAGACATGTTAGAGAAAGACTGGCCTTCGGGGGGGAAATTGTCAGGAAAATGTCATACTTGAAGATGCTAAAAAATAATGTAGTGCTGAAATTCTGAACATTTGTGCCAAAAAAGGGGAGAAATGTTTACACAGGGAAGCTTAAATGTTTGTATCAATCATATTTAAATAATTTTGAGTTTGAAGTGTGCCAAAAGTATAAAACCACCTCCAATACCTAAAAACAGATACCGTTTTCCAAAAGACCACAGTCATGTGACACAGCTAGAGATGCCTATATGACAAACAGAGCTCAGCCTGACATTTTATGCACTGTAGAGAAGATTCCTAGAGGCTCAAAAATCTTGCTGGCACCCACATCTCACTGTTACCAGATAGAGGGCCTGAACAGGTCCAAAGCTGACTGTGATCTACTGCGCTCTGAGAATCAAAACATGCTAGATTTGCACTGAACCATGTGAATTCCAAGCATGGTTTCATTGTCAGTCTCTTATCTTCCACCTCTGGGCTAGTAACATTTGCACTTATCTAAAAACTGCTCACCTCTGACAGATTAGAACTCTAAACTTTTGACTGCAATGGCTGAGGAGGGTAGAGCCCGCCACAAACTCAGCAAAAACAAAGATTATTATCAGAATGGCCTAGCTTTAAATTATGCATGCCTTATTTTTTCAAATAATACCCAGCTTGTTAGAAAGTCACAATGTCTACTCTTAAAAATTAATCATTTCTGAGCTCAGTGTACTAACAGCAAATGAACAGTGTACAGTCCTTGCCCTGTGTAGCTGCTGTATGCCAAACAATTTCTGCATTCAGTAGCACTGAGCTTCAAGTGGTTAAAAAGAAAGTCAGAGATTTTAAAGATTTCAGACTACTTGTCTCCTTTATCTTCAAGCTACTTCATCATATTGCATTATGTGCCTTGCTTTACAGAGGAGAAAGGCTTTACAAAACACAAAACACTTAACAGGCACATTTTAAAACCATTTCTATGTAAGGACTGATAGGTGTATTTTAAGCATCATTAACATACAGACATCTGTTTTGTAGACCAATACAAATATTTTCTGTGTAGCAAAGACTCTCATCCCAGAATACCAGCCTCATTAATGATTGAAGATTACATTATGAAAAAAAAAAAAGCCACCCTGTTGTTCACTTCAGAATAGTATGAACTCTTACTCAATAAAGTTGTACGAAAATATGATAGAGAGAAAAAGTAGAGTAATACTGTAAGAAAAAACACAAAGCTGTTAAACTCACTGAACAAATTCTACAGGTAAATGAAACTCAGCAATGTTTGACAGTGAAAAGTGGTTAAACCAGAACAGGAAAAAAGTCACAGAGCAGCAAAAATTGTACAGATTTTGCCTTCAACATGCTCCTAAATTTTATATAAGCAAAAATACCATCCAGGACACAAACACATTAGAAACCAGTGCAACGATAGGACTATTCCAAAGGCCCAATTCACATACTAGGAATTTCTTCAGTCAGTACCTGAACTGTCTGGACTTGTGGAGACTGAATAACTGATGGCTGGGCAGCCTGAATTACTCCATGCACTTGAACCGTCTGCCCATTGGGCAGCTGAACTAAGGTCACTGTGGGCGCAGAAGACGTTGCGTGAGCTGCTGGCATAGATACCTGCAAAGAGGAGACAGTGAGCAGAAATTAGGTTATTGCAAAATCTCCTTATTTCAGTACATGTTCTGGTAAAAAACTGTCTCTTCTAGACCCCAGTTGATGACCCAAATGTTTCAGCATAATATAAAACCCCCTGAATTGCCTAAGCCCAACACCTGACCTACTTTAGAAATTAATCTAATGCAGAATTTCTGTAGGCTTAAAACATCATTTGTAAAATCACCGACAACTGCTTCTATCTTCAGGTAACCTGAAACAAACACATTATTACCTTTCACTTATTTCAGTTGGATACTGCTAGGACTTACTTGGGTGTACTCCTACAGACACTGCTGAGTCAAAGGCAGAAACATATGGGAGTGGAGCTATTTTAACTTCTCCCTCAAGAAAACAAGAAGTGTCTGACAGATGTCAAAAGTTAAAGTTTTTAGGGAACCATACCTTTCAGACTTTCAACAGACTAAACTGTATTGAGTAGCTGGTAAAGACCATTTAAATGAAGAAAAGCAACCATGTGTTCAGATAGAAAGCCCGTGAGTTTGCAGTGGAAAAAAGTATTTTGTAGGCAGTTACTGTGATTCAGTGCAACAGATCAACACACAAACCCTAGTCTTAGAGTTTGAGGAAGAATTGCCCATGTTTTAAACTCTCAGTTCTTGAACACAACTGTGTTTCTCCAGCATGGACCTGTAGGCACAGCAGCTCTGCCAACAGGGATCCACCAATGACTTCAGCATGGTTGGTGAGCACGTCCTGCACAGGGGCTCGGGCTCTGAGCACAGTGGTACCCACACAGACCTGTTCACGTCTCACTCTGGCAGCTCACAAGAACTATCACAGGCAGCTGGAGTGCCATGCACCAAGGCTGCTGCATGGCTGGACCACTGTCCCAGAGCACATCCAGTACTGAGCAACTGTCTGGAGCCACAATGCACGTGTTCAGGGCTGGGGGCACCTGAAGGACAGGAGGGTGCCAGGGCTGCCGTACCCTCACACATCACCGCCCTCAGGGAAGGACTGCAGGCAAGTGGGAGCTGCTCTGGCAGGCCCCAGCCAGGTCATGGGTCACTGACTAGCCAGCCTTCTTCTAGACACACAAGTTTAGAAAATTTAACAATCCTCCAGGGTTCAACAGCATTTTAAAAACATTCAATCCCTGTAGTTCCAGTGTGAAAAGGAGCTGCACTACTGTCCTACCTAATCTCAAAGGGATAGCTGCTATGTACTGGATGCAGAAGGAAATCCTCTGCTGTCCCTGTGAAAACATGGTTCTCAAAAAGCTTCAATAGCTGATCTCTGAATTTCCATAAACATTCACCACTTAAAATGAAACTTTGTTTAACAACAAAATTAAAGGGAATTACATGTAGACCTCTCTCCTCCACAGATGTCTCTCCCTAATCCACCAATTTTTGTTTGCTTTTACCTTCCTTTTCCAGGAAAACAGCTGCAGCATTATGCAGTGGTACTTAACTGGCATCTGAGAGAAACCAGGGCTGAGATTAACATGAGCACTTTCCTCTGGCAAATTATATTCCTTTACCAAGCGACCTTTTTTAATAATGCTTGTCTGACTAAACAGTCCTTGGCAAAGCTGATCAACTGGAGGCCAGTGCGGTTGGATTAAGCCCACAGCACAGTGTAACTTCCGCAGATGTCTCTGACTCATACCTTGTGGAACTGGGACGAGTTTCCTTTTGGCTCTGAAAACTACCCTGAACTTACTAAAAATGCAGCAATTAAACTAAGCTGGCAAGAGGGGTGACCTTACAAGAGATAATGAAGGAATTAAATTGACATAATTATACATATTTAGATTTGGCTAAGCCTCTGAGGGCACTCCCTAATGCCAAACACTTCCATTTCACATATTAAAAATATAGCAATGTAACACTGATGTGAACAACACAAGGAATTATGTTTAGACTGTTGTATCACCTCCACAAATAAATGGGGAGAGGCTAAGGTGCAAATAATGCAGTGAATGATAACATGGTGGTTCACATGGATTTTAACCATGCTGTATAGCTTTTTCTTACTTGGAAAAAATTCTCATTCAAGTACTGGGGTAGTTTTTTCTGAGTAAAGTGCATTCAAGCCACTACATACTTCTAAGGTTAGTATGTTATCACACAAATTTAAAACATTCTTACTTCTCTGGACTCAAAGCATATGAAGTGAGAAGCAGTTTACTGGTTTTGCAAGAGAAATAAATTACTTCCACTCAGTTCACACTGAAGTGTTATTCACACCACCTACATCCTTTGCCTAAGTTAGACAGTGAGAAAACTGCCCAAAGAGGCAAGCTGGTGTAGGGCAGCTGGAGGCTTGTAAATTCACACTACAGCTTCACCCAACAAAATCAGCCCGTGCATTTCAACACCTCCAATCCCTACACTATCACTTGAATGGAAATGCACGATCCCTGGATTACCAAAAGGTGTAATATCTTTTAAAAAACACTAATAATTTCTAAGATGGTAAGTGATTTAACACTTATGCCACTTAAAGATACTCTATTCTGCAAACTACGACATCTAAAACATCTGTTTGTTCTTTGCAGGCTACAAATAGTTTAAAAATTAAATGGTTACAGAGAAGAGCCAAACAGATTTTGTACTCATTTATATAATGGAGTTGCTTCTTCCAACCATCAGTGTATCCACAAATGACACCAGGTTTCAAAATCAGAGATGTAGCTGGGATTGCATTTCTTGTCTCTCCAAAATAAGTTGGGGATAACAAATGATCTACTTTTGTCTCTCTAAATAGCCAACAGTTCTGTAAGATTCTGGAGACAATAGGATAACATGAGCTGTCAAATGCCAGGTTGTTCCACTTTATTATAATGCTTATAATATTAATCCTATACCTGAAGATGTTGTACTTGTTACATTATTTATCTATATTTTCAGTTTGTTTTCTTCATAATTAAACTCACTACTATAGCCAAGCTTTTAACAGAAAACATAACAGCAAGACAATCCAGTCACTATAAAAAAGACAATAAATTACAGGAACCGAAAAAAAATTACTTTCAGTGGAGTGGTTGTGGTAAAGAACGCTAGAAATATTTTCATTATTGTGTTAACATTACACAATTTACACACATACAGTTCTTCAGAACTAACATAGCCTAGTGTGATGGGAAGTTAAAAATCTTCACCACTTTAAAAATATGAAGACAAATATTAAAGGAACCATACATTGCACCTGTTTCAGAATGGTATCAAAGGAATCTTCTCTCAGGCCCGTGAGCAGACATTATCCTTCTTAAAAATATTATCCAATAGGTAAAACTATTACACCATATGATTTTTATACCTGGGCTAACGTTGCAATCTGTGGTTGTGCCTGTACTGTCATCTGTTGAGTTTCTGCCTCTGTACCGGCTGCATCTCCACTCTGCTGGTTCTCTGCTCCAGATTCCATGGTCATTTAGTTACCTACAATCACAATATTTGTCGTAAGTCTGGGTTGGTATGCAAGTCCATTATTCTTGGTGGATCTGGCAGCAATCACTGCAGCTGAATTCCCATCACTACATGCTGTTTTAATTTGCTTATTAAATGTTGCCAAACTTAGCTTTTGAGGCAAATATTTTTCATGCCACGTATCTGCCTCAGGTTGATTTTTCTGTGTGTAATGTTTCTGAAAAACAGGTCCAGTCTCCTCCAACCGTGAGATCAGTAAAAACGCGTTTTGCTCATCCTAAAAAAACTGCTTGAGCAACGACACTGTGATGACCTAGCACCTCTGCAATTTTGAGTAAGGACTGACAGTGTTTCAGGAAGGGCACACCCTCAGCGCTACAGGGCTGTATGTCCTGCTACAGCCCTCCCTCTCCCCCCAGGTGCAGTCTGCAGGTAACCAATAGCAATTGCTGCTGTGTTGGGCACTCAGTTTTCAGTCTTCCTTCTGTCTGAACTAAACATGCAACATCTCCATGCAAGTTCTTTACCAGAGTGTGTATGGCTCTACGTCACAGCAACTCAGCCTTTTCTACCCAGTAGTTTTAAAGTCAGTATACATACAGATGGAAGCCATTTCTACTTGAATCTTACTGCAAATATTTTTATCTGTAGAGATGCACAGTAGTTTGCCATGACCTAAGTTCTGTATCATATATAGCTCCTAATATGCTTATATTTCTAAGCACTAACTCAGCAAACCTAGATCACCAAAACACAAAACTCTATAAAAAGAGGTTGCATAACTTCGAAATCCATGCATGTAGGCAGAGTGCAATGACTGTTAAAATTCTGCACTGATCTGTGAACATCACTTTTCAGTTCTTCTTTAGCTACTTATATAGAAGTATTTGATATTAAAAAACCCCTTCAAAATACATGGAAATGTTCCCAATGGTGATATAGCAATACCACTGTAATATACAGAACTCAAAATACCAAATATTGAGTATTACCTCCACAGCCACAGAACTCATTCTGTGTACCACCCTGTGCTGCCCAACCTAGCCTCTGTCTACCCTAAGGCAGCACACCTCTCTTCAGAGCTGGTGCAAAACACTGGTAGAACATTTCTGCGTTGGGAAAGGGCCTGGAGGCAGAGGATGCTCAGATCAGAAAATGGAAAGAAGCAGAAATGCCACTCTTAGCTTTACTGGCCCCACTGAGGAAAAGACTTACAAGTGTCAGCACAGGTGGTAGCACCATGTCTGCACTCAAGACATTTCATTTCAAACACAAAGTCAGGGGGTACTTCCATTTCCATGCAATCTATGCTTCAGTATTATAGGAAAGAGAACACCCTTTACAGTGCCTAAAGCAGTACAGTCACACCTCAACCCTGAGTATAATATGAAATGTCTGTCTTACAGTAAACGATTGCTAATCAACAAAGATAAAACAGCGTTTCAAAGTAGTAGCAGCATCCTACATCAAAAGAAAGCTAGTCAATGTATACAAATAAAAATCTGTATATTTAGTATTCAAAGTGACTGTCCAAGTGAGCTTTGGTGTACATGTGCGAACACTGAAAAGTTTAAGTATCAAGTATTTGGTCCAGCATCAGTTTAGAAACTCTTGAGAAATTAAAAGAAGGAGAAGAATTAAACCTGATTTTCCTTAAAAACAAACAATCAAAGAAAACATACATATTTTTTTGAAAAGCAAATTTAATTATTCTAAGCATTGGAATTTTGTTATGCCTCTTTCTGTTGCCATGATTTCTGTGTCACATAAACAAAGTATCAGTCTGACAAATGCTCAGAGATAAATAATACTCTACCTATACATATATACTTGTAAAGTGATTCTGAAAGAAATTAATTGTAAATTCTTTAGAATTTACATAAGAATAGCTTCTGTCCATGCAAATACAATAATTCCACTCTTTCCTACAGTACCAAGCCTTCCCCCCATTGCATTTCATCTTCCAAAAAGCACAAAAGTTAACCCATGCACTATTACTCTTTGTAATATACATTATCAAACAGGTCCTAAAGTCTTAATGACAACAGTTCAAGCGGTTTTCTATCCTAACTTTAACATGAGCTATATTTTAACAATCTTATATTGTTATATATAACAATGTTATATGCCTTTTTTTTTGAGTATTCTCCATTTTCAAAACTACAAACTACAACCCAGACTACTGAAGGTTTCCCTTTGATTTTCACCATTTCAGACAGTCTGTCCAAGATAAGCAAATCAACAATTTTTTCCAAACGCTGTGCATGTACCATGGTGACTCCAGCCAAGACTGCTGCATCAGAACCACTTCAGGACCAGATCTCTTACATCAGCAACATCTCGCAGCCAAGTATCTGAAAAGAACTTTAAAAAACAGCTTTCCAGCTACAAATTCTAAATTACAAAACCTAATAATGCTTTTTTTTGCTGATAGAAATTGCGACTCCATCATGGAGTCAATTGCTATACAAATGGGATTAGAAATAGATGAAATGTGCAAGTGAGGAGTCTCCTGAATCAGGTATTTAGCAATGTTCACAAAGATGGATATGCTGCCAAATTACTGTTGATAAATGCAGTGTTTTCCTAGGAAGAACTTCCAATCCTCTCACACTCTATTCAGCAAAAGGACCTCTGGTTTTACAAGCTTGGCTTCTACACCTGCATCATCTTTTGCATACGTAATGAGCAAAAGTATTAACTGTTTGAGATACTCCCTCCTCTACAACACCAACATTTGAGAAATCAAATTCCTAATGTGAATTGCAAACACCTAAAAGGAACTTATTCATTACATATTGTAAGCACCAAGTAATGCAGGAAGCCACCTGCAAGACTTGTATCTTGACACATGCAGTTCAAGTGAGTTTCCAACAACTCGTAGTTTTTGGACAAGCTCTGTGTCTCGCATTATTTGCAAGTTCTAAGTACTCCTGAATTTGTTTCAATTCACTTGCACTTGTACATCACAGTATTTGTATTCTAACATCTTCATTACTACCTTTTACAGTAATTTGTGAGAAAAAAGAGGAATCGGATTTTGGAGCATCATGGCATCATATTCCAGATACACTGGTGACTGCATTGTTTTATGTTTGGGTATGATCAAGACTGCCAAGACGTAGAGGACCATGTACCTAGAACATAAACCACTTACTAAGTTTTGTGTACAGGTAAGGCCACAATGGCTGAAATTAAGGTTGTCAATTCCTATTAGTTTTTGTAATTTACAGTGCAACAGATGAAAATATCTTTGGTTTGAACCCTTTCCACACATACAAATAGATGCCAATCTTCCCACCTCCTAGGCTCTCATACGCCTAGTCTAGACAAGCTTTGCTGACCAGTACCCCAGTGTCTTTCTGTTCTTGTGGGTGCTCAGGCCTACCCTGCAACCCCATCCTCTTACTCCTCCTGCCCCATCTGCAGTGTCCCACCCTGGCACTGATTTCCCAGGTAGCCACCACACCAGGAACTGGAGATGGGGATCTGAAAGTGTCCTGGTGGGTAATGAGTGTCCAGGGCATGGACAGCATATGGGAGCAAAGGGAGCACACTTCTCATTTC
This sequence comes from Pachyramphus minor, assembly GCA_013397135.1. Classification (NCBI taxonomy): domain Eukaryota; kingdom Metazoa; phylum Chordata; class Aves; order Passeriformes; family Tyrannidae; genus Pachyramphus; species Pachyramphus minor. Next base: position 728,409 of record VYXB01002302.1, read on the forward strand.
TCCCTGCCTCCCCACTACCTTCCACCCAGTCAGGTGAGGAGACCTCCCCCCCACACACTTTGAGAAAAGATCAGTAACTGCTGCAGTTGAACCAAGTATTCTAAATGAAACTAACTGAAAAAACAGTTAGTTCTTAATAACCAGAGTTGGAAAACCAGAGACTGCTTGCTTAAAACATCCTGGCTATGAATGCTGAACACCAGCTAAGAAAGCTGGTGGCGCTACCTTGTTAGAGATGGTTTAATTCATGACTTATGTAATACACAATTTTCCCTATTAGTGCAAAAGAGGCAGTACTGTACTTACTAATACTTTTTATTAATAACATAATTACAAACGATCTGAAACTCCGGAGGTGAAGATCCAAATAGTGAAACATTCAGTTGACTGGCAGGAAAAGAGTTCAGCACAAGATAACTAACTGTACCAGCTGAATTTACACCATGACAATAGAAGACAGAATAAACACAAGCAGTTGCAAAATGCAGGGAAACTACATACACTGCAGAAAAATCCAAATAAACCTGTCTCCTTAGCTGGAAGAAAGGGTGCTTAAGGACCACTGCAGATAGATCACTGCAGATTTCTGCTTAACGGGCATCTATGACAAGAAAAGCTGAAGTGTTAGACTGCAACAATAATAACAAACATAGTAATCTTTACTACATTTGTATAACTGGATGCTATACACCAGCTGGATTACAGTGCAGCGGTTGGGAGCCCATCTTAAAATTGGGTTCTGTGGAATTGGGGTGTTCAGAGAAAGCAAGTATTTAGGGCCATGAAAACCTGCTGTATGAAGAGACAAGGTAGATTTTTATTATTTACCCCAGAAAGGAGAGAAATGCTTTGAACACTAGAAAATATATTCAAATAATTGACAGAATAAGTAAACTAGAAACATGCACTAATTATAAAAACAGCTAAGCTTAAATATATAAAATTTAAGCGTGTACAAAATTAAAATTTAAAAAATCTATTAAAATTATGAAAATGGATATTTAATGTGCTGCATAAATAGAGGAATCATGCTACTGATGACAAATTTATTAGGATTCAAACAGGGGTTAGACATGCCCTTGGATAACAAGAATATCCAAGAATATCCTGAATTAGTGCACTTATTTCATACAAAAAAAGGTGCAGAGCTGAAAGATAAAAACCTCATGAGTCAGGATTTAAATTGATCTGCAATCTTTAAAAATTCAAATAAAGATTTTCATGAAGAGTCACGTGTGATCATGTCACATTTATGTAATTTTTGCAGGTTCCAGTAGCCTTTCCAGGTACCTACTGATCTTCATTATCTTAAACACTGGACACTGAACAAGGTGCTACAGGTATTGCTAACTACTGCACTGTTAATTAAAGTGAGCATCAATGCTGTGTATTCAGAGCATGAGCAGCTAGTTACCTCCCCTCCCACCTGCTTCCAGGGCCAAGATAAAATGTAATTTTGTTTTCCCACAGCTTTCATCTCATCTCTTTCATTCTTTAGTACCCACCCATTGATACGTCTCTGGTCTCCCTGCTCTATCTTGCTTTCTGACTTCTTTTTGTGTCTCCTGCCCAAAATACCCCCATGAATTCCAGCATCTCTCCTAAAGGTTAGACTCTCTCCTTGGTTTCTCCTTGCTCACACAAGCCGTGGACCTTTCCTGCTCTGCAGACAGGCTGCTTTCTGTCTCCCAAGGCAGACTGGAGGAAAAAAAAAGATGGAGATCCTTTCCCAAACACCATTAAATCCAAGAACCAAAGCACAGCATTGTGGCTGTTACAGCAGATAAAACTTCCCTTCCACTTTCATATGTCTTGAATGCCCCAAAGCTTTCTATGTGTTGCAGTTGTACAGCTGCTGCAGTAAAACACACCACGTCTCCGTGCAAGCCTTGCTTCTCTGTCTTTAGTAACATTATGGTGACAATTTACTGTCAGAAGTTAATGCTTACACTGACAGTTACTGGCCATACAATATAATTACACCTTGAGGCAATACCGTTCACTCTATGCCTCAGACATACTATTATCACACCTGCTTGCAAGCAAGCACAGCTTTACCAAGTTACATGTTTAAAGTCTCCACCTCTCACTTTTGGATTTATTTTAACGAAACACACACAGACTTTGAAAGAAAAACATGATGTCCTCCAAAACCAGTGCAAAGCACAGACCCAACAAATCCATGTCCATTTTGAACCCTACTTATACTACATCCAGTAACACATTCACTCGGCCAACCCTTGCAGGGGCCACCTCTACTGCCACATTAAGTTCCTGATCCAGTTCAATGTCCAGTCACCCAGATGCTCATGGCAGCAAAGGATCAGGGCAGCTGAAAGGGAAATTGACACAATGCCTGCTTCTCAAGCCCTGTATTGTTCCAGGAATCTGACTCACTCCGTATTAACTGCATGTGGCTTTATAACACCACAGATCCACCATGAAAGCACTGAGAAGGTCATCAAACACTGCTCTGGTACTCTATTGTTTTCACCTTTCCATCACAGGTACTGAGAACATTCACATGCAATCTGTAAACATTTCCGCACCGTGGCAGCCCTTTCAGCCACAGCTCAACAGCCACTTTAAGAACTCCATTCAGTGGCTGTCAGACTGAAAACATTCAGAGAAAAATACTTCTATTTACAGCTTACACATGGGACTTCAAATAACCAGTAATAAATGCTTAACAGGACAAGACAGGCCCATAATTATCTCTGTCACTAATGACTACAGAGGGTTGGATCAAGAATTGTAATTTACACCACAGCTTCTTTGTCATCTCAAGCTGGCACTGCCCCTGCCGCTGGTCCTGGGCATTTGCTCCTCCTGTCCTCTCCCTCGGGTGACAAGACTGTGCGTCATACTGAGAACGCAACCTACGTTTGCTGCTTCATCTTTAAATCTACCTTTCACCACTTCACTGAACGGGTGCACCACGAAGTCATTCGAAGATCACTTCTGGGTCAGGGCAGTCCAAAGGCTGGGCTGTGGAAGTACAGGTAAGAGAATGTCCTCAACAACCAACTCCACTAAAAATAACAAAAATGGAGTAGATTGTGTTCACATAGAGCAATCTGATAGGCAACTGAAGAATAAAAAGCTGGAAAAATTCCTCCTGTCACTGAAGTTAAAGTGTTTGATCTTGAACGTACAAGAAAAATTTAATTTTACTGTAAAAATATCTTGCACAAAGCAGAATCATTCCATCAGCTGAATGTAGTATCTGTAGCTCCACTTCTGTCTCCATTAATATGATACTTGGAGCAGTGTCTGAAAACTCTGCTGACTGAATACATGCTGTAACAGCCACTGCAAGAGAGGTGAACAAGGTAGTATTTCCATACAGATCACAGAAGAAATGCAACCAAAAACCCTGATTAAATGTAATAAATGTTTCTGGCTCATGACTTTTGCAACAAAACTTGTAGTGCACTTTTGAAGTTGGCGAAAATTTCAGACTGAACAGATTTAGATGTGTGAATGGTGGAAATCAATGGCGTTGCATGCTCAACCTCCCTTTCACTAAAGAAAAAGCAGTGGCAGATTTTAAAACAAGGGCAGAAGACCAAAAATCTCACAGCTCCAGCAGTGAGCACCTGAATCAGCAATCTCCTCTAGACTGTTTTGTTAGCATAACCCAAGCCAGTTGACATTTACCAGGCAGATGGTGAATCAGTAGGCACAGGTAAGGTGTGTGAGTGAAAGTTGCTTGAATACTCTTTGCTGCTAGATCTTCCTGATTTGACTCCACACTTCTGGCATTGTGCTAGTATCTAGTGTTTCTGCCTTCAAGCTTTTTAAAAGGAAAAGACACTCTAACAGCAATTAACTGCAATTATTTTCTTGTATCACAGATTACATGAATAAATACAAGAGCATCCAGCAAGCACTTGGTACATACATATAATTTAGTTCAAGTTTAATCTATACGGCCTTTTCCAGTTCCATACAAAATTAAGAGACCTAACTGAATTGCAACCTTTCCCTTTGAGACCCTGAATTGGGCACTACAAATAGGGGTGAACTCTGCTGCACAGCTTAAAAATCCCAAACTACATATTTTAATTCTACTGATAACATATATATTTAAAAAACAAACAAACACCTTTATCCTAACCTTATCCAATAGCTGGGATAGGTCTTATGTGAATACATGAGTTCTGCCTAAGGCCAGAAACCAGAGCAAGCGTTTCCTAAGGCATTAACAATGAAAAGCAAACAAATGCCTTTCCACTGTCTTATCCCTTTCCCATTCAGAAATGTCCCCAAAATACTGTCTTAACTTAACTTCACTTAACACCTAACAGGTTGTCAAAATAAATCCCAGAAAGGTTACATAGTCATTAGGTAACTATCATGATTACTGAAAACATAATCTATAACTATGTTCTATTTATAAATGCTCTGTGCTCCTATTAAAGGCACTTAGGGTATTAAAAGACTAATTCACATGATAGAAGTCTGTGATCCTTAGCATGCAGAACAGAACTGTGATAATTACTTACAACATCTTTATGTGTAGTAATAAACCAAACAAACCAAACCCCACCAAATTTATCTGCAAACTGAATTTTAGAGAAACAAGAGATTTTTAAGGATGTCCTGGATGATACATTCAATCTATTCAGAAAGACTTCTGAGAATTCAGCCCATTTTGTAGTTCTTAATACGTCTGAAGGCAATATCATATTTATGCAGTGCAATTACATACAAACTGACCGGCCTTTACTACTTACCATCTGTTCTCTGACATTACTTTCGGAATATAACAAGCACCTAATTTTCAACCTATGCTGATTTCTTGCAATTCCTACTAACTGTAGAAACTCTCCTTTCACAAAAATGAAACCATGTGAAATTGTCAAAATACATGCCTCTTTTCTCTGCCTGTCTGCTGAAGGTACCATGGTTCACCTCACTATGTGTAGCTGCTAGTTACTTAATAAACCCCATCAAAACAGTGTATCTGAACAGTAACATCTGTATGCAGAATCCTTGAACACAACATAAAATATGGGTACCCAATGATTTTTCATGATGCCATTTGGGAGCTAATGCTACTGCTAAATACACTGCACACTCCAGGAACAAGCTCTTTGCAACTGGTACAGGCCTAGCAAGTCAACAATCAGCACAGCCACTCATGATGAGCTTAATTTCTGCCCCTAGTCAAATTTTTGTTTTACCTTTCACTGGAACAGCAGTGGGTGAAGTGAGGAATCTCTGACTCCACTCCAGGGACCTGAAGCTGACCTCAGCCCAACTGACAGCAGTGACCTGAAGCTGGCCACTTCTCATATCTGCCCTTTTAATTCAGTGCTAAACTGTGGCCTCACTCCATTTCGATGGCAGTTTTTATTTCAGAAAGGATGACATGATACACCTGTACTACAACAAGAGAGGGGGTCCTGCTTAGCCCATGGTGAAAGCTTGCTGGATGTGAACCAGCACCCATCTAAAAGCCTAGTAATGTAGCCTGAACTCAGGTAACACGAGTACAGTGATGGGTACAATAAACTAACATCTTTTCTGCTAACGAGGCCGTGTGCCTGAGCTGGTACACCCTCCCTCTTAGTACGGGTTGTTAGCTCAGGCTCAGTGCCACAGCAGAGCAGTTGTGTAAGGAGGTAGGTTGTACCTGGCATGGTGAGAAATTTAGGAACAGTTCTGTGGTACCACCCGGCTATCTAGATGTGCCAAATAAATAATTTATCCTGTTGTGCTGGTCAACAAGCAGAACATTTTGAGCCACTTTCTTTCACAGCACACATTGCCACATGAAGGTCTTGCAGCAGAAGAGCTAAGACAGCCCAGAGTGACAGAAAGGAGAGATAATTCCACAAGCAGAGACCTTCTCCTTCCCCACTGACAGGGAGAAAACAGGACTGTGTCACTACAATTAAAGGAGTATTCGAAGCAGAAAATGATACCAAGTTAGCAAGGTTAAGATCCATCTAAGAAGGTGCACGTTACTTTTTTCCACAGGTTAGAGCTGTCAGAGCTTGACCTGCCTGAGTCATTCAGATGGATCACATCATATTTGTTCTACTCCATATGCATGTCTATGTTTTATGGTCCTTTACTGCCCCGTCGTTCGTTCTGGCAGAATATGGACCACCCAAATATTTGACAACCTTTTGTCATGTTGTGAAAATCTTTGTCCGCTTGCCAAGCAACTTTTAAACATCCCAGGTCTGATGCATCAGCAGGAGGAACTGCTGCAATCCCAAACCTGGGGCAGCCTGCAGGTGTAGGGAGAGTGTCAACACATTTGCATTAAACAAAGGTAACCCACCAAAAGATACAGAGAAAGGAACCACCACCTCCATACAGGTGTTTCCCTAATTGTATAAGTTAGATACCAGGTAGGATTTAATGCAAGTATATGTAAGAATGTGGCAAAGACAGACAACCACATAAACATGTTCATTATTACCTGAAATCTTTCTATTCCAAAGCAATTTGTCAGAATGGGGTACTGTAAGACTGGACTGAAGGTTCTCTAGAGATTACACTGATTAAAGATGACATTCTAAAGTAATATGAATGTAAATTTATATTCTGGAACTCAATCTTCTGGGAAGTCACAGATATTCAGGGGACTTTCTCATGACTAAAGTAAATGTTTCCTTTTCCACCCTAAAATGAGGGAGAGCAACTGTCAATATTTGACGTTCTTTGTATGGTCTAAAATGTTAAAGTAAATATCTGAATTTCATCATCCATTTGTTTTGTTCATGTAAAAATAATGAAAGAAGTAGTCTGAGGTTTAAATATTTTAAGTCACCTCAGCAAAATACTGCACCCTGAAAAGGGTCAGATGCTAGAATCCCAAAGTGACACAGATCACACTTGTTTTCACATAATTCTTCTTAGTTACTTAGAACTTAGTTATTTAGAACTTAGGTAACTAAGTTTCAGAGAACTATCAAATCAGAATGCAGGGCAAGCATGGAGTTTTAGTTGTTTATCAGCTGCACAGTTAAACTTCACAAGAGAATTTTTGGTAGAATTTGTCAGTCTGTGTTGAGATTTTGTCTGTTGGTGAGAAGGGACAGCGCCATTGCTGTTTCTAACCCACTTCTGAATGTCAGAAGCATTAATGCTTCAGTATTAATTCATAAAAAATGTCACTTCATATATTCACACTTCAAGCTTTCTCGGCATAAACTATTCGAACAAACACTACTCAATTCTGTTTGATGCTTGGAACATATTTGGTATCCCTAGAGTTAAACGCGTAGTATAAGAGCATGAAGTTATGTAACTTGCTAAATATTGGAAAGTCTTGTTTAAAAAAAACCAGAACACTTCTAACGAGTTCAGAAAGAAAACACAACAAAATTGATGTTTCAGACCAATGCTTTCACTGATTTATTAATAGAATATCTTCAGAAATAGTCACCTGAAAGTAACATAGACTGAATTATTTATACAAAGCTGAAAATTACCAGATATCAAGTCAAATGTCAGGAAAAAAATTCAAAATAACCTGTATCTGTACAAGCAACACACTTTTTGTTATGGTTTAATAGCTTTGTTTCTTTTATAACAAGCAGGATAGACTATTTTTTGCTTCAATGCTCTCAAGGAAGTAAAGACCTTTGAATTCTTTCTGCAGCTGGAGTGCTACAATAGAGTATGCTCACGTATTTACAAGAAAAACAGTACTTCCTTACAAACCTTGCCCTTGTCCAATTTCTGAATGCATCCTATTCACAAAATTGATTGCAGCATTAAAACCAAAAGATTTGGGTCTTAAACCACAGCTCAGACCTGGAAACACTTTTAAATTCTAAAATTGCTCTGGCTTTACTAGTTATATTGAAAACATCATTGCTTGGTCAATTAGCACCGATCTTGAAGCAACAGTAAACATTATCTTGCTCAATGCACCACAATTAAATCTATGACCCAACTGCTCCCTAAAAACCTGAAAAAAACCAGTGATCAAATTTTGTAGTAAAATAATTTTGCCTAATTTTATGAACTGAGCAGATTTTGGTTTATTTTTCATGTATTTTTTTATTTGCCTGGATGGTGCAGGACAGCCAATTAAAGGAGAAAAATCTCTCATATGCCTAGTAGGCAGACCTACATGTAGGTCAGCCTACATCAGCTCCAAAGACAAAATAATGTGTTTCTCAAACACTTAACTGGAGTTTAAGACCTGTTTTACCTGTGGGGAGCATATCTGTCTCCACAGAACACCGATGTGATTTGCTAGTAATGCTGAAGGTCAGCAATGACCCTGATGCACCAGAAAGGGTCAGAGAAAGAAACAGAATCCACGTTTTACATCAGTGTGTTGCACACAAAAGAAAATCTCCGTTTTGCTTTCTTGCAACTACAGTCTTGCAAGCATTTCTGTTGGCAGCACTGCCAGATTAGGCTCTGCTTTCCTGTAAACTCTTTCCTATTTACACTTTTACAGCTGTCTCTGAGGCTGCCTAGTAAATGGGACTGGGCAACCAATGTGCACTACAGACAAGGAAACACAACAAATTTCTAGCCTGGACCAGCTCTCCAATGCAACTCAGAGACAGCTGTACAGGCGCTAGTGGCACAGGAGCAGAAACGGGGATGGTGGGCAGAGTCTGCCCTGCTGCAGCCAGGCCTGCCAATGAAAGCAAAGTAAATCAAATCATGGGTATTCGTGTCACAAGGCTGCGGGAAGCCAACAGAGATGCTGAAGAAAACACCTATATTTTGTAATTTGATTATTATTGTTGTACTGATGACTGTGCTTAAGAGTGGGAGGCTGGAATTAAGATGATTATTTTTTGTATAGTCAACATTAGCTTTCTGAGGAGTGGGCAGAGGTGCATTTTTCAAACAGCCACAATGCTGACAAAGCAGCTGTTTGCAGCAGGTAACATACTTCTTCTTCCACCCAGCCCAGGATAATGTGCATTCGTTAGACACACCACATTAACCTTACGCTACAACCTTCCTGCTTGTAGTTTCAGCCACCACTATTATTTTAAAATCCAGAACACAGGCAAAGGCATTTATCAGTTTATATCAACAGTGAAACTACAGTGAGCTCACTGCCCAGGGGCCTTTGGGCTGACTGACAGGATTTACACCACAGTGTCGGACACGGACCTCTTCTGGAGCTTCTTATTTAACTCGGGCTTGGTTTAAGATATATATTACATAATTCTCCCCAGTTGATTGGGCTCCTCATAATGAAAAGGATCTAACAGGTACACTGATCCAACCTCTTCGGAAGACTGAAACCCGCCTCTAATAAGGAGTAGATAGTTCAACCACAAAGACATCACTAGGCTTTTAAAAAAGGAAACTTTCCTCTCACTTGGGTGTTCTTTTGCCATTTATTTCTTCAACCAAGACACTTAGTGTGTTCTAGGCTTCCTAGCTGCTAAGACAAACTGATGTGCCTGATCACCATGGACAGAGCCCAGCTCTTTCTTTCATTCCAAATCACAGAGGTGATGCAGTTCTCCAAGATCGGTCTCCCGACTCAGTTCTCTGCAGCTGAAGGAGAATGGAGAAGTCCCTTCCTTCCTTTCCCTACAGTCCCTCTGTGAGTTTGCACTGGTGTTGGTGCTAACAGCTACTCAATCACCAACCAATTCAGTTCACTCATGCAGAAGAAAACTAACCTAACAAAAAAGCACAGTTCTCTCCTGGGTTAGTGATTTGAACTGGCTCATTAGATTTTACATACAAACAACATTACAGCCAACATGAGGGATGGTCGAACACCACACAACCAGGAGCAGAAGAGAAGCAGGGACCAAGATGTCTGTCTCTGGAGACCTATGTACAGTTTTATCAGTTCAGATGAAACCACAGCAACAGACTACTTTTGTTGATATTATGCTGTGGCATTAGTATACAATGCCACTTTTCGTATCTTCCCTCCCTTTGCATCCCCCAGAATTTTCCTATCAGCACAAGAGGAAAATTTGGATGAGTTTCACAAAGAGGGCAGGGCTACTCCATCTACAGTAATGCCCTACGCTTTTTTTTCAAGGGAAAGATCTCTAAAATCTACAAAGGCATAAATTTACAAATCCTGCTCATATTGCATGCCACTTGGAGGAATGGACAGGGCCCAGAGGTGTTTGAAGCCAGGCCAGCTACACAAAGCCAGACAAAGTGTCATTAGAAAAAAGGCAAGAAAATAACACTTCCCATCCATTATTCCATGGGGTATAAAAGACAAGCCCGATGAGAAAAGATTTTACAATCAAGCCCTAGGAAAGGTGCAAGGGAAAGCAAAATCCAATTGATATTAGACTAGCAGTAGAGAATGAGAGATTTAGGGTTTAGAGGTTAGAGATTTCTACCAGAAAAGTGCATGTAAATACTGGAGCCAAAATGTCACAGGAGGTTGTAGAGTTTCTGAAGAGGTGACTAAAATATTGCAGCAAAGAGCTGCTGGAGAAGTTAGAATAAAACATGTGAAGAATTGAAAACAAACAAAGGGAAGTTGACATAGCAGTCGCTAAAAAAAACCCCACAGGTTTGGTGTTTAAGCCAAGTAAATAGGAAGCACAATGAACAGTATGAATACATGATATTAAAGTTTGGGAAAAGCTGTTGCTCATGGATAGCACATGTAAAAACTTAAACTTAGCTGAATGATTCAGCTCTGCAGCAAGAACCACCACAGCAGGATCTGCTGCCATCCAGCTTAGTTATTAACACAGTGATAATTTAAAAATTTCGATGTAGGCCGCACTTTCTCATTTAGCAGCACAGCTGTTTGAGCTGCCCCTATCTCCCTGCTGATTCCAGCCCCATCCGTTTCCCTGACTATGCTGGTACAGCTATTGTACACCCATGCAGCAACAGGAGGAGGGAGTGATCCAGGTGAAAAAGAACCAGGCTCTGTAGCCCTCATCCGGCTGGATAATTTCCCCTTGCGGTAGTCCAAGCATTTGTGCCAGTCCAACGGAAAAGACATGGACGATGCCTTTGGTCAATATTACTGTCAAAAAATCCTATGGGGAACTATAGTTTCAGTTCATCAGGTAGTATCAAAGCATCAAAAATTCCTGGATTTCTCAGGCTACCTGCTCTAAGTTTAGAAATCTATCCGAAAAAGTTTCTGTCAAAAGAGGAAGATACAACCTAGCTTTAGTTCTTCCAAATGCAGGGGATAAAAGGTTTCCTAATAATCTCATTGACCAAACAAGCCACCACAGAATAACACTTACAGGATCAGAGATTTTTACACATCATTCTCCCCTCCAAAAAGCGTGAAAACATCAAGGGTAGACATTTTTGTTTCAGTTTCCTGCATGAAGTTAGCTTCAAAATAGTTCACTATAAATAAAGCTTCCTGCAACTGTGTCTGAAGTAGCTAGTGTAGTCTCTGTCAGAGAACAACTGAAAAGTAACAAAATCTAGAACAGCAATTGGCAGGACTTTCCTATTTTTGGAACTATTTTTCCATCTTTCACCTAATGGCCTTAATTTATCACAAATATCAAATCTCACAATATTCTCAGGAGAAAAACAGGAATGCTTATTACCTTAAGATAATCTCTCCTGTACCACTCTGCACTTTGCTCAAAATCCCTGTGAGTACCCAACAAGTATCAGTGCAGCTTTAAACTTTTATGTATATGTTTATATGTTACCTAAACCATATACATGCATTCAAACAGGAACATGCTTCATCCAAATTCTTTACCCTCTCACCTTTAAGTGGCTCTTACACCACCTAGTTTTCTATTCCTTCCACTTTGCACATAATACTCTAAATCTAGCACTGCCAGAAAAAAAAAAGAGACAATCCTTGGCTGTTTTCAAGTGCTTCTTTTACCAACTAGAGCCTGGCACATCTTCACCTCCTGCACAGCCAATATGGCTGTTTTAGAAACATGGAAAAATGGAAAGTGCTGTATTTGTTCTCACTCACCTTTTCAACTGCAGTGCAATCAAGTGATTTAAAAGTTTTGAAGAATAAAATATTGATTCCTAAGGTATCAATACCTTAATGCTGGGAGATGTACATAAATCATTAATGGCAGGCTGTTCAGGTTTCATAATCACCATGAAATATGACCTCGAGGACTGCAGATGAATCAACACAATTTTTGATTCAGAGAAAAAAAATAATCACTGCCTAGTCATGAAACCTTAAGTGTATGTAGGTAGGGTACCTGGGAGCTCGAGCCAAATTCAGTAGGGTTGTTTCTGTAGATGAGGATTGCTGTCACATCCCATGAAACTAACTTTAGTTAGATTAGTGGCAGAAAACTAGCATGGCCTTCTCACTGCACAAAAGCCTTGAGAAGTGTGGCATGAGTAACTGATCTCCACTTGCTTCCAGAGATCCAAAAATAGAGGTGAAGTGTGAATATCCCATTTGTTTCAAAAGGGTGCCAACAGAAATTCCTAGTGAGGGCCTTGTCTGCTATCAAGATCTGCACCTACAGAGCTGTAGCTGCACTTAGGCAAGAAGAGGCTGTTTGCTTCTTACTGCAGCAGAACAGTCACTTTGCAGAATAAGATCTACAGAATATTTTATATTTGACATCAGTACCAGCAATAGCTATGCTGGTACAGGTTTCCAAGAAACAGACAGTTTGCTGACTTGACAGTCTAAATGAGATGTTTCTAAATTTTGTATATCAGCAAACTCCTCTCTCCTTTCAGACCTTTGGGCTTGGGGGTTTTGTGTGTGTGTTTTTTGTTTTGTTTTTGCTTGTTTGTTTGTTTTGGGTTTTTTGCTTGTTTCTTTCTTTTTTAATCACCAGAAGTATGGGAGGAAAAAATAAATCAGATGCAGACCATTTATTACAGATCCAGACACTACACTGAGAGTACTATATACATACTGGTGCTGGTGCTCTATCAATTAAATGAAAGCATTAAAAATTATTATATTCTTCTTTCCTACATGCAACTATTTCATTTTAGGTCATCTGTAAGTGATACTTAGCACATAAACAACCAACTCTCTGTTCCCTTATCTCTCTGACCTGTGAGGTTACAAAGCTGGTGAGAAAATGCAGAGCTTTGTGTCAGAAAATATGGATCTAAGTCTTCCACTCTATACAACGTTGTGTTTCTAAAACTACAAAATCCAAAGACTTTCTGTCCCATTTTTGTATTTAAAATGTAGTGCATATACCATCAAAGCAAGAATGAATGAAATACATCAATGCTTATACTCTCTTTAATCACTATCAACAGCTATATTGCTTAATAAAGTCATTAGATGTCTATTAACCAATTACAACTTTAGAAACCCTCTACTCATGTTGGTATTATTCAGTGATGTAGAGCACTTTTGGTCTTCGTTTTAAAAGAAGTGGTGGAAGGGCCAGAAAACAGAATTTCACATACAAAGAAAACAGACCTATCTACACATGTGAATCACAAATATTCATTTTGAATGAAAACCTATATCAGTGACTTTGTATTTTACTGTATAAATCCACATCTGTTGATCCAGGGAAAGGATGCAAGTAGAGTCTCAAAATTCCTGTGTTCTGAAGCAGGGCTTAGTGGTCACAACGGGACTAAACACAGATATGTGATATTCCTAAATAAGTCTCGGATCCTTTATTTAAGAACTAGGGAACTCATTTCTAACCCCAGGAAAAAAAAAAAAAGGACAAGTGTTATCCTAGAAGCAGCTTATGTGCAGGCATTTCAACATTTAAGAGGGAGAAATAAAGATTTAAAAAAATGTTTCAAGAAGAAAACTTGTATTACCAATAAAAATTTGTTATCCTTGTATATGTTTAGAGGTGCAACAACTTTTGCTTAAAAAGTTTTTTAAGATTGCCATGTCATTTTTACTTACTACAGTACACAAAAATGCAGACATCCAGGATTTGAAAACAGAAATAAAGTCAAAACAGTGTCTTATACTCTAGGCAAGAAAATGGGAAAAAAAAGCCCCACAGCTGCAGCAAGGCAAGGCTGGTGTAAGGTGGAAAAAGGCAGCTGAGCTGACATTTGCTACTAAAGCTGGGATAGAGGTCAAATCCTGCTTGCTGTGCAGCACCCGAGTCTGTGGAAAACTGGCAAAAGCAAATCCCAAACCGAGATTTACCAGCCGCGACCAGGCTCAAGTTCACTTTGGGTTAAAAATACTGACAGGGGAGAACCGGCGCGGCCAGAGGGAACCGTATCCCTGATACGTGACGTGCGCGCCGGGCTCGGGCTGTGCCCGCGGGTCCCGCCCGGAGCGCGGTGTTGGGTGACCGAGCCCCGCTGCCCGGCGCGGCCTCCCGGAGTCGGAGTAAGAGCGAACCACCAGACCAAGCGCTGCCCCAGCTTCCGAGCACAGATTTTATTAAAGGTTTCTCGTCACAGCGCCGGGGAGCGCCCCGCGCCCTCGTGTCCATCGCGGCGGGAGTCTGTTTGTTTATCCGTGCGGCGCGCCCGGGGCGCCGGGCGAGCAGAGCTCCGGCGGGCGCGAGGGGCCCGCGGCGGCCCCGCGGGAGGGTCCCCGGAGCCCAGCGGGGCC
>VYXB01002303.1:0-83312 GCA_013397135.1 Pachyramphus minor
ATTTTACACTCTTCATGTGAAAGGGCCCTTTCTACCACAAAATAATGCAGGTTTTGAGTTTTCACCAGGGCAGATTCAAACCTCTGGCATTAAATATGAAAAGAACTAAGAACTTTTGCAACTTTCACTGTCTTTTAAATGCAAAATGTCTTCTTTGATGTATCCTCACTGAAAGACACAGCAGGATATTTGTTTTTTAAAGGGCTTGTATCAAAATGAAACCTACTACAAATAAAACTCTCCTCCCGTGAAGAAGATAAGAAAAGAGTAAACAACACATAAAAGATAGAAGTTGCATTAGTAATATACTACTTGAAGGCTTTGGCATATTCCAGAGAAACTTATTAGGATATATCTTGATGGGGGGAACAGGTGACTGGGGGTACATTTGGTATTTCTAGATCGATTTTATTTCCCTAAATAACCTATACTGTTCTTATCCTATAGGATGCTGTCCCCTTGAAACTCTGTTGCACACAACTACTACAAAATTTTCTGTTGAGATACCCACCAGCTAAAAAGCGTGACAGACACCACTGGTTAAAAGGATAGTGGAGGATATGGGGCTATCGGGACATAACAAAATATCACTGCTTCATTTCCCTTCATTAGTTACTCAAATTTCACTTAATGGAGAAAACAGCTTAAAAAAAAAAGGACACAGGATGAAAATTAAGGATGTGGGGGGAGCAGCCACGTTTATGCAATTTTTGTCCCTTGTTTAAAAAGATTTGCCTGCTGCACGATTTGGAAATCTTACTTTTGGTTCTTGAAAACTAAAGAAACAGAAGCTGACAAAAATTTTATTTACATTTTGCAGAAAGCTAAAGACTTGCACTTTCCCACCTGAGAGCAGCTATCACCAGCTTTTTTAAAGCAGTGCAAGAATTTTTTATATAAGGCTAGACCTTATAACCATTCAAAAATACAGATAGTATCTAAAACATTTTCACTTTCATTAAATTTTATTCATGTAGGAAATAAATAGCCAGACTTTCACTGTGTAGAAATCCATTGGGTTGTCCAGGATCTTTTATAAAGAGATTTACTGGTTGACTGGCAACTCCCTTAGAAACTGTACTTTTACACTGTGTAAAATTAGATGCAATAAACCAAGCACTCAAGATAACATCTACCTACCTCAGCAGGATAGGGACAATAACAAACGCAGCTTTTGTTATGATTGCAGGCTATTTTTCTCTGAAGGACCCTCTCTCAGAGCATAAGTACAATACAAGAGTAAGTAAGGATCAGGAAAAAAGCTTCCATCTTTAGACCTCCTGTTCCTTTGTATGAGTTAGTGTAAAAGTGAATATGGGGAAATTGGAAGAATTTACATAAATTCTTAATTCATAATTCATAAATTTACAAAGTTACATCCTGTAACTTTGTAACCTCTGTAAAAGTAGATCCCATTCTTGCATCTGCCAAAAAGATGTAGGGTGGTGCTAAGGAAATCTTTAGGTTGACCTCACTTTTCATTAGTGGAAATCTCACTTTTCAATAGCAATAATTAACAATACACTCTCCACAGCTGACCTATCTCTAAAAAGTCATTCATAGCTGTAGCATACTGTTGATTGATTTGGTGAACTCACTGAGAAGAGTTCCTATGATTTGTAAGACAGATCAGACTGTTCTATTTGGCGACTTTCAGCAGCACTGCAGGGCTCCTTAGAGAGCTTTGGAAATGTTGTTAGCCATGTCACTGTGCTCAGTCTCACAAGAGACACATGAACTAATTCTCCCACCTGATGGGAACACAGGTATACTATGGTCCTCAAAGCAAACTTGCTGTCACAGGAGAATCAGCCTTATCCCTTCATCATCAATAGCAGCCAGCTGAAAAAATATATGACTAAATGTAGAGTGTAGAAACACTTGAAACTCTTCTGTGTTTGTCACAGGGGCTCACAGAATATCCTAAGTTGGAAGGGACCCACAAGGATCATCACCTGTCCTGTGTTAAAAACTTCTATTCTTAGAACTTTCTAATGAAGCAGCTGAAAACAGATCTCTTATCTGATAGCTAGGCAAGATTCAAAATGCTGAAAACAAGTCTTAACTCTAATACATGAGTCCACGTGCTTCTTAGTACACACAGTACTGCCTGTTCATCTTGTTACCCTCAGCTGCCACAGAAGGCTATGAAGAAAAACAACACTAATTCAAGAGTGCAATTCAAAAGTTTGAAATGTGACAGCTCAAAAAACTAATTCAAAACACAGCAATGCAGACAGATTCATAACACCACGCAGACTACACGCAGACTAAGTGAGGTTACAAAATGCACCAAGATGTTTAAAAGGCCCATACACTTGTATGCACTATGAACTGTTGAAACATGTAGTGATAGCTTATGGAAATAACTGACCTTAAAACTCAGTGATGGCTATACATACAGCTCCTTCTATGTTGTATGTAAACTTCTGTTGAGATTGGAGGAGATACAGATAGACAAATCATGTGGCCCACCTTTCTTGACAGGTACAGAAGCCAATCCACCATCACTTCTCATCTTGAAACCACTCTATAAGCCTGTCCAACACTCTAATATAGGAGGAAGTTTACCAAGGGAGAAAGAAATAAAAATAGTTTTTTACACAAAAAAATGGAATGACTCATGAAAGGACCTAACAAGTTGTGTTTTTTTTAAAAAAGACAGAGCATCAGCTTTTTTTTTTTTAATGAAACTGCAGTCATAGCTTCATGTATCTCAGTTCCTTCTCAGTACAGCAGGAATATTCATAACACTGTACCTCAGAGGAGTTTGTTGGAAATGTACTCAAACAAATGCCTCAGAAGTGCTGAGAAAAGCATGACACACTAAACTGAGTATTGCAGTAAAGTCCATGAGGAAATTAATAATTCCAGCTTTAGTGCAATTTGAAATAAATAAAATATAAGGTCAAATACTGAATGAAGAAGATAAAGGTGAAAAATTAAATAGCTGGTCATGAATGGTGAACACCATTCATCCTGTATGTTAAACAGCTCACTGGTCCTATTAAACTAACAAACAAAAACCCAAAGCCCAGATAAGACTATTTAATTAAAACTTATATTAAAACCCAATTGTACTCACTGTTTTTCTGAAGAAAATATGAAAGACAATAGTAGATAAATTCTGCAAATGGTGCCAAAGCTCACTGCAAAACCAATAAAGCTGAGAACAGTATAACAGGTGATGCTCAAAGTGGACAGCCTGGATACTCTGTAAGATGGGCTCAGCTGAAAACATGCACTTCAGAACTCCCAAAATACAAAGCTGGGCACGGTGAAATGAACAATAAATTACAGGTATAGAGTACAGTTGTATAGATGTACAGTACAGATGTAACACAATGGAGTGGTAGATAATGAGATCAGATTGAGATGAACAGAAAACAAGTCCCCAGTATAAGATGCTAAACATGAGGTTTTGGTGTATAAATGAGGGGAATAGAGCAAGGAGATGACTTTGCATAGGATGACATAGAGCAGGGAGACGACACTGTATAAGATTAATGTATTACTGGCCTGGTGCTTCTCTGTCTCTGAAATTCAGCAACAAAGAGAAATCAAGGATGATTTTCACCCCTGAGAAACCTATGACAGATAAATTATTCATTGAATAAGGATAGAGAACTGGAGAAAAAGTAGTTGAACCATTACAAAAAAATTAACCTCTTGTCAAATGCTAAGATATTTTATATTACCTAGTAAAGTAAATGTTGGTAAGATATAAAAACTCTTTGCTGATCTAAGATAGCTCAGTTGACCAAAAAAAAAAAGAAAATAATATTAAATTCATTAAACTCTATATCAGTACTGTGCTAAAATTCATTTTGTAGGCAGGCAGGCAATTTTTTTTTCTTTTGGTACAGGAGGCAAGCAGTCAGCATGTAAGAATGTTGACCTGGACTGAAATTCCCACTCAGAAACACTGCAACAATGGAAAAATTATCTACCAAAGGAATGAGAAAAAGACGCATTTTGCCATTTAGAACTTTTGCGTTTCAGAAACAGAAAAGGCATTCAAACTGGACAATTTCACTCCTTGAATCACTTTGAGCCTGATTGAACTGACAAAATCTTATTTTGAGATGTGTGTTTGCTGGCTGTGTGTTGACCTATGTGTTATTTTTCACTTTGTACAGTTCAGATGCTTTTATTTGAAGTGTTAAGCCTGTAGAAAAGTTCTAACAATGTCTGTATCAGCTTAAAGAACCTTGCTCACTCTTAGGATTTTTCTTCATGGCAAAACCACAAATATTGAACAATAAACCAAATTAACAGCTGATTGAACTTTTGAAGAGCTCCGACAATCAAAATAGCATGGGTATCAGTAGTATTATTATGCAAAAAGACTAAGAAGAGATAGTTAATCTAATGTACATCCTAATATAGAGGTCAGCTCTACATTCAGTGAAGTGCTTAAATATACATAAGTGTCATCCAATCACTGAAAAGTCTTTAGAATCTCTAGAGAATTCAGATTGAGCTAAATGATGCAGATGGACGTAGTGAAGGGACAAATCGAAGCAAACACACCGTGACTGACAAGGTGACAGTACAGAGAAAAACGTTTTGCACACAGAACATTACATACCCCAGCAAGCCAGAGGTGCATTTTCAAATACATACACCAGCGTCTTTCTGGAAACAGACTGCAGAGAAGCAGACCAGCTAACTCGCGTTTTCGTGGTCTGACATGGCAACTGCTGTCATCACTATATAACTGTATGCGTCAAACATAATATATAAAGAATAGCTATATATGAAACAAACAGTTGTCAACTAAAAAATTAAATCACACATTGTACATTACAGGAACAGCAATAACTGAGACCCTATTGCCTCAAGGCCTGATCTATACTCAGGACCCTCCCAAAGCTAGTAAGATAACTTGATGCAAATAGAATCTTATCAAAAGTATCTTATTTGCAAAGAATGTAGAGAAAGCCTTGTTTCCCTGAGCAACAAAGGACCCAGGAAACAATGCTATTTTGCAGTTTTAAAGATGTCTTTCAGCCAGTGCAGCAAGCTGCATCACCCACAACTGTTTCTTTCCGGCCTGCCACCTTGCATGTGGGATTTCAGCTCAGACATCCACCAGCTGCTCCAGCATTTGAAACCCTGTTAGTGACATGTTCGGAGGGGCTGGCGGGGGACCTGTGAGGGGAGCTTGACAGAGGGTCAGGGCAATGGTGGCCTCAGGCCAAGACACGGCCAGCAATGAGAGCCAGGCAGGACAGGGGGGTGGTGACTGATCTGACATGTCCCTTACACAGGTCAAAAAACCAGGCACTTCAGAGAATGCTTTGTTTGGATATTTATTTTAAATGCCTTGTAGATAATACTTTGGTCATTCAAATACTTACCCAGAATATTAAAGTTTGATTTCGTGTCCTGCTCATCCTTCTTCTCTTAGAAAAAAAGTCACCAGCCACCAGCTCATAAGCTTAAACTAGGTGAATTCACTTCATATTTTGAACTGTATCTCTCACAGACAAAGAGTTAAAAAAGAAAGGGTGGGGGGGAGGGAGAAGGAGTGGAATAGGCCTAACAGAAAGAAAGCCGAATGAGTAAACCAAATCCATGTGGTCATGTTTGGGACACCAACTGGCACTGAACTAGGACACCAGCATAGAATGAGCAAATCCAGTTTCTGGTTCATGCTTACAGAACAATCTCCATAAATGATTGTCAACTGGAAGACAAGATTCCTCACCATCACACCCCACAAAGTAAAGGTACTAATTGCTGGACTACACAGCCTTTCCTACTTTCCTCCTTTCTGCACTTACTGCAAAACACTAGATAAAACACATCACTTGGCAGAATGGTTTTTGTTGCCTACATGTCTTGATGGAAAAAAGGAAGATCTACTCCATTCTTTCAAAACTAATATCAAAGTGTATCTTGGGATGGATTTTAGTCTCCATATCTGGAAGCAGATAAGTTTGTGACATCTGGAGAGAAGTGAGATGTGATATATATACTCCTGTGTTTTGCATTTTCTCTGTCTTTTTGCCTAGCATTCAGGGGTTTCTATTTATTTTTCTGAGCCTTTCAAATACCACAGAGCTGTTTGTGAATCTGGATTCACAGAACTACAGAATGGGTAAGATTGAAAATGACCACAGTGGGTCATCTGGTCCAACGTCCCTGCTCAAGTAGGGCAATCCTACAGCACATTGCACACAGTTTCATCCAGTCAGTTCTTGAATATCTCCAGTGAGGGAAACTCCACAACCTCTCTGAGCAACCTGTTCCAGTGCACGGTCACCCACACAGTAAAGGAGTTCTTCCCCATGTTCATGTGGGACTTCCAGTACATCAGTTTCTGCCCTTTGCCTCTTGTTCTCTTGCTTGGCACCAATGAGAAGAGCCAGCCTCCATCCTATTGACACCCTCCCTTCAGGTACTTACATACAGTGAGGTCCCCTCTCAGTCTTCTCTTCTTGGGGCTCAACAGGCCCAGCTTCCTCATTTTAGAATTTTGTCCTTCCTTTGCCTTTCAGAAAACAATACCATAAGTGTGGGCAATGTCTTACACATTTATTGTTTTAGGCTACTTTTTTAATTCTACTTCCTAGCATAGTAAAGAGTAGCTTCTATTGTCTCTAAGTCTCTTAGTACTCATTTATTTTGTATTCCCATGAGTTTTAGCAAGATTTTAAGATTATCTGTAGATGAAAGCCACTCACATTTTTCTGGCATAATGGAGTACATTGCCCCCTTCACCATGCAAAGGATCGAAAGGTTCATCAGTAGTAAAATGAAAGTAAAAACTAATAGAACTGAACAACCGATACACTGCAAATAATATCCATAACAATTTTGCCTATCTGGGAATTCTGATGCCTTTTTCTTGCAAACCAAGTCAAAGCAAATTTACTAAAATATCTGAATGGACTATTCAGCATATATACAGTATTTGCCATGCAATATCTAGCTAAACAGCAAAGCAAAAGACCTCTCCTATTTTCTTTAAATCTCAGTTTGTAAACACATGATGTTACCTGACTAAATTTAGCTTTTCAAACATTATCAAATCTGTCCTGCCTGAGATATGTTATCCTGCCAAAATAGTATCCAGTATCAATAAATTGAGCTATAAACTCAGCAGCAGAGTCAGACTGATGGCTGCCTAGGATAAGGCAATTGCCATGCATTCACTCTGCAAGAGAATATAGAACTAATGGTGGAAATCTGCAGCATTCTCTGCCTGCAAAACAGCTGTTCATATACTTGTAAACGTAAGCTTGTAAACACTGTTTTCCATTTTCCCGGTCTTCCTTTTATTTTAGCTCTCATGTCTTATTTGTAAGATAATAGAGACATCGAGAAAATCGTGGGTTTATTTCTATGACAAACATAACACAGAGGGAAATAATAAATCTAATTTAACTTAACTTAGTTTAGCATATAAATTGAACTATTACCTGAATAGTTCATTATTAGACCATCATCTGTATCCATTCTTTCCCTCATGTGTTTATGAAATTAGACAGATTTGCAACTACTAAAGCTATCATAGCTCACAGGCCCCAAAGTGCGATCAAAGTACCATGAAAAGAAGCTTTGCCAGAATTGAGGCACATGAACTCTGACTGCGAAAAAAACCTAGAAATTCCAGTTTGTGGCACTACTATTGCCTCCTTCTGTCAGAGGTAAGATTCTCCTCTGATGTGCTCAGCAGCTTCCAGGATGCCTGTGAGGCTGAGCCAGACACTCCTAGGGGCTTTCACATGCCAAGAGGATGGCTATTTTCCAGCTGCATGAGAAGAGCAAACTGGTACAGCAAAGAGTTTTGACCCATTCTCACAATATTCCTTAAACTGCAGAGTTCAGCCTAAACCTGATATTACTATTTTTTCAGATACTAACAACTCCTAGGTATATGAAAGAAAATTATATCAGTAGGGACAAATCACTTTCTCTTCCTAGAAAGAGGAAGGGGTAAGAGAATGCACTAGAAAAGAGAAAAGCGTTAATACCAATTTTGTTTAAAGGAAAAAAAAATGCATTTTAACCTGACATATCAGCCTCAGAAACTAACTGACAAACTACAATCTATATATATCAATTTCTGAAATCAGAGTCTAGTGGATTCTGATTTCATAGCACAGCTAAATTATCTGACAGGTGTGAAGTTATGACCTTAATTGCATGCATTAAGTTGCTTCTAGATATTCACCGATGTAAATATAAAAGAGAATAGAGATATTGATATGAAGGAAACTGGAAAAGTTACAATGTCGGAAATGTACTGAGGAGATAGTCAAGCAAAATGTCACTGGGAAATAGAAGTCAATGCAAAATTATTTGTACAGTGAAAGGAGAAGAAATGCTGGGGAGGAATAGCACTGACAGTAATTTATACACAAATAGAAGCTGACATAATGAGGAGACCAGAGGAAGAAAATGTAGGTGCAGACAGTTATCTAAAAGACTTTATACATCAGAATGAAAGGGAAGAAGAGCATTTTAACACCTAGCAATAAATACTTCCTAAGAAGGTAACACAGTCAAGCCAGGTAGGAAAAGAATAACATATTATTAATGATAGAGGAAAGTCTCCTGCTGTTAATCTGTTACTTTTCCTTTCTCTACCACCCAGAAAACCTGATGATACTCTGCCGAACTTGAGTTTAACATTACTTCTTGAAACAGGGTTCAAGTCTAGTTGCAAAAAGCTCCTACTATATACATCATCAGGGACACACCAGCCAGGGAGGCCCAGATTGGCCAGTTAATATTCCAGCAGTGAAAAAAGTCCCTAGATATGCATTACCATGCATAACATAAAGACTCTGAACTAGAGACAAATAAAAAGAAATAACAAAAAAGATTCAAATCAACAGAGAACATTACGATAAATGCTTGTTTTTAACGTGTAATGATCAAAGAGAAAATCACTTGCTTACAATTACAGCAACATAAGTTAGAAAATCAAATAAATTTCCTAGATTACAGGTAATTAAAAGTAGCTTGATTAGAGAAGAAAATTAATACAATATATACTTCATAGTAGCACAGCATAATAGTTCATCTCTGTTCAGAGTATGTTCCCTAAGGAAAACAATCCAATTGGAAATCTAGCTGTAGTCCAAACACCTTTTCTCTTTCTAAATCATATGGTTCACAATTATACAAATACTGTTTTAATGAAATTCTTTCTCTGATGATTTGCAGTATAAAGGCAGACATCAATGGTTATCGTTAGAGGAGATATGAGCACTGTGCACAATAAAATGGTCAATAGACATCTTCTTTAATTAGATCCTTCTCTATTTAATGTGTGGTTGATAATGGTTTCGTGACCTTCTGTTTCTAAGGAAAATAAAGGACTCCACTTTGAAAGCTTTTTTTATTTGGGCAAATTTGCCTCTTTGCAGTTCTATCAGGATGTTTTTGTACCGCTGAGAAGGAAGACACTAAAAAGAAAGATGAGAAACATAGGTAGCAGAGTATCTTCCCATCAACTCATGATGTCATGAAGTCATGACAGCTTTTGCTATGATGAAAAATGTAACAGGATATATGAGATAATACTGGATTTCTTGTTTTGATTTTACTTTCTTTTGCTCGGTGAAGTACACTGGAGCCAAAGGGGCACAAAATGACTAACTTGGAGAGTTCAAATTTATTTGGTTCTTTCAAAGTCCTAATTTCTCTCAAATATCTGCAAGAAGTACAAGCAGCAGAGAAGGAAAATAAGACAATATTATTTTTTTGCCAAGGGTCAGAGAATTCTCCTTTAAAAACTGTATCACTCTATTTCCTATAGGATGCAATAAGAAAGGTAATTTCTATAGGCAGTTTCAGCGATTCAGGTTGAATTTTGTAATTCCCATTGATGTGAACAGAAGTCAGGTCAATAAAGCCTAACAATGTTTACCGGAAAACAGGAAAGAAAAAACCACAAAATTCCAGCTCTAAAAAACCCAAAATACTTACTGCTGTTTCTATGATCCAAAGGATATGCAAACTGTGCCCCCTACCACACCCTAATGGCCAAACTCTAATTAAGAGCTTAAAAGTGTTTTTGTTACTTTTTTATGAGAAGGAGGGTGTATAAAGCAAGGTTGGACCCTCTTGTGGAAAACAGGAAATGAAAGGAGATGGGTTTTTCTGAATCAGCCCTGACTAAGTATAATAAATTCTTACAAGTAATTCTCTTATGGTCTACTACTACAGAGGAGGTTAAGTGAGGAAAGGAGTAGAAGAGTTTTAAGTCAGCTCTGTGCTACATTTGGTAAGCCTATTCAGGACTCAGTACGCTCCTAATATAAACCAATGGCTTCCCAGACAGCTTTTCATGCCACAGTTTCACGAATTACCTGACACGTGACCTACCCTGGATCATGTGCTACTTTCTCTTCTGACATTTCAGGCACACATTGAACATACTGCCCATGGCCAAGTTGTTTCAATGAACGAAAGCAGCAGCAAACTCATTTTCTCTAAGGAAAAGGAAACCGTGTCCTACTGGGACAGCAAACTGAACTGGTTCAGAGGAAAGCTGTCAAGGAGTTGCCACCTGGAGGGAGTATGTTTGCCCCTTTTGGCAGTGAAAAGCCATTAGCTTGGTACCTTCATCTACATACCTACATCATGTACATACCTTCATCTAGCAATGCTGGGCCACCAGCTCTGCGTCGCCACCTCTCCACTTTATTAAAACCTGCACTACCCAGAGTGAGACAGGTGTGTCCTATGTATCAAGTTCTACATACATTTAAGTAACTTCTTCAAAAAAGTTCAGGTTCAAAACAGAAGTTATGAGAATATAATAAAATGCTAATTTTTTCCTTAAAGCTCTCTTTCAAGATAAACATTGTCAAATATCTTAGATAAAATCACATTAATAAAAATGTTTAAAATACAGATATTCAGTGTCATTACCATGTAAAAGTCTTATTACCAAGAAAAGATTTTTCATTAGAACTATGAAAGAAATCTAAAGCTATAGGGATATAAATGTTATTATCAAAATTAATTTGTAAATCAGAGAGATACCTATAAGCAAATATTGCCAAGACATACACAGGATCAAAATTTGAACACTTGATGGGGAAAAACAAACAAACAAACAAAAACCACAAAAAAACCCAAACAAAAACAAAAAACCAAACAAACAAAAAAAGAAGGAATACATAAATGTAGAGTTTGAAGGTAAAAGACACCTTTTCAAGTAATTCACCGGAATGAGTTAAATCCGGGCCCTCAGCATGTCTGCATTTTCACATACATCAGTTGGGCAGCATTTCGTTCTGCAGCAACAGCAAAGCACACAGCAAAGTAACCAAATGTAGCACCAGTTGCACTGTTGACATTTGCTTGCATGTTTCTATTTCACAAAACCACTTGTTTTCATTCATATTCATGCCAACATTTACGCATGTACACAGAACTTATCAAATGCTAAAATGTTCTCTTTTGGAATCACTTTTCTGTCATCCCTTTGAAATCATTACAGAGAATGAAGGAAGATTTCAGCACAAAATTTGTATACACAAACATTTCACATGTTTAAAACTAGACACATCTCACTGAAGTAACACCTTATGGGTACTGAAAGTCATGCACACATACAGCCAAGTGGAGAATGACAAACTCAAACCACCAGACAAGGGAGTAGAATAATTTAAAAATGCTGCTGTAAGAATCATCCTGTCACTGTCCTTCTTAAAAGTCACACTCTGAGTGGCCTGTAGCAGCTGCAGGGAGGTAATTGAGTTGTTCAATCCAAAATAAGTTGCTCCTGTACAGTGAGAAACTCTCTGTATGACAAAGGAGTATATGAGAATGGACATAATATGCTGAATGGCCTTGAAAAGTACAAGCAGAGTTGCAGAAAATCGTGAAGGAAATGGCCCAGATGGAAGGGACTTTAGATCCTGCAGTATTCAAATGCAGCTCCTCATTATTCCTCCTCATGCAGCACTATTGCTGCCAAGGGCAGTGCAAGTCATGGGCAAAAGACATCCATCTGAAGGACAAGATAAAGTTTTTGCCAGTGGGTATAGAAAAAACGCTGGAGCACTTCAGGCACTTTTTTGAAGTTTACTTTAGGTGGAAACACCCTCCAAATCTGGAGTTAAGAAGCGCTCCCAGATTCCTCTCCCACACTAAGCTAACACATCCTCCAGCTCTGCTTTCCTCTGGCTGAAAAATCCATCCTGTACTAACTTGTCTTTAACCATGTGATGACAGGAGTGCTTTTTCTCCTCAGTTTTGCATATATCAAAATTGTTGGAGGACTTTTACCCTACTGTTGCAGAGAGGTATGGAGACAGTAAGGAAAGGTATTGCAGGTAAAGTTGGCAATCCCAAGGTGAGACAGCACCAGGAAGGTCTGGATTCCATCACTTCATTTATGATGGATCAAAGATGGAGGTCATTTATCCTGGGATTTTCCCACGTGGTCCATAAAAGCACATTATTTTGTGGATGTCCAGCTTGAGGCATTAAGATGTGATTAACTGCTTGATACCCCAAAGTATGAACTGAATAAAATTAGGGCAAGAAATTAAAAGTGGGGGACATCCAGTCTGAGCTTCAGGTACTCCCTGTCACAACCGTGGGTTTGCGTACATCAGCCTGGATGAGAGCCATTGTGTGAAATCCAGGCCCACTGCTTTAAAAGCTGTGAAGTTTCTAAGACACAGGGTCTTGACAACCTCTAGTTACCAGAGGGAAGCCATCCCACTGCCTCCATCACTTATATGAAGGGGAGTAAAAAAAAAGTGCGTTAGGGAGCTGATCCTTATTGCAATTGAGTTCTTAGTTGTTCTTTTTCAGATCTGCTCTTTCTTCACACTATGCCTCTGGGCAATAGCAAATTCTCTCGCCAGTCATACGCAACTGCTGCCTTTCCCTCTCGTCCCCAGCACTTCAAAGCTACATATTGGAACGAAAGATTAGTATGGAAAGATAGAAATATTTTTACGTGACACCAATGCTTTAAAACATTCCAAACAGTACTATGGAAGTCCCATCTCAGCTGCTGATTGCATATTCATCATCATAAATATATTCATTGTGGTTTTAGTTGTAGCTTGTTCCTCAAAATTTTAAAATGTTTTGTTATAAACCCACTTACACTTTACTATGGCTAATTTTATATCATTTCCTTTTTTCCAAATTTGTGAACGGTGTTATGGCAAAAAACAAACTCATTGAGACAACCACTGTCCCCGATCCTTTTATATAAGACCACTTTTATCCTTGGCCATAATTTCTAATTTAATATCAGAAACTGTGAAATAGATACGCTGCTGCTGTAGTTCAGGTAAGGTAATGTTTTCCGGATCCTCAAAGTCATAGTTTGCTTGATAGGTTGATGTTTCAAAGATTTTTTTCTCCACACTGACCTGAAAAAAAGTATTTGATACATAATTGAATGGACAACACACCTTTATCTTCCTGGACGTTTCTTACACAATCTCCAAAATTCCAATCTAAGGTTTTATTCAAATACCACAGGTCTTGCAGATACAATGGCACAGGCTGCTGAATTACACTTCACAAATGTTTTCTTTATTCATCTTCATAACCACTTTACTTTTGGCTCCATATGCTTCAGGATTAGTCAGACTGCATTAACTAATTGCAGATATGGAGACAACTGACTTTCTACTAAGATAGGAAAATCTTGTGATTGTTGTGTAAGAATGTGATTAGGAAATGTGCATCAACAGGCAACAATGCTATAGATTTTCAGTCAATTACAGTTTAACTTCTTGAAAGATAAGCTCAGAAAGCTGCTTAAAGATAGGTACTTCCTTTAGCATATCCTGCATGAGGTTTTATGTCAGTTCCTCCCATCTGTTAAATGGAGGCAACATAATTTCTCCACAAAGAATTACAAGGGTAGTTTTTTTAAGGCTAGTTCTGTTTATATGGCCATCCTGTTTCTGTAGCTAACCTGAAGGTTTATGGGTTATTTCCATGTCTTTTAAGACTGCTGCACCCCACTTGCATTAAGAAGACTATTGTTGCATAGATAATTAGATTCTAACATATATGGTCTCATAATTTCTTCAGAAACAAAGCATATGGTCTCTGTTTCCAAGAGGGAACATGGGTCTTCAGACTATTAGGTCAGTGTCTTTAAAAAGCTATGAGTAAGTATTTTTCGAAGGCTTGTTTTTCTTCTCATCCTATATAAGAGCATCCTCTATAGTTCTGAAAATCCTAGTATTCTATTAGACTCTGCAGAAGAATTTTAGCACTGAAATGCTTGGATGCAACACGTTCTTACAACAGGTATGCATCTGGACTGCAGCTGGACTAGCACCTTTGCCACATCTACAAATATGCATTCTTGTATACAGATACATAAAGTTTAAAAATATATTAAATGTACCTGTGGGAATAGTGTACATACACGAACCATGTTATTGTCCTAAATTGCTTCTGGATGAGAAGCAAGGAGTTAACTTTTTTCGGATTTTGGCATCAACTGGAATTGTGAGGAAAATCTGTAACAGTGCAGATGATTCTGAGTTCACACTCCTTTACAGCTTACATACTAATTTTGAGCTAAGGAGATCTTCAGCTACTAAAACATGACCAAGTATCACATCACAAGCTTAATGTTACATTTAAAAAGTCCCAGCAACATTATTTAAAGATAAGCATTCAAAAATGTACATCCCAAGTTTTCCCTCTCTTTATAGAGGGACATTATAAAACAAATTTCTGTAGCAGATTCACATCTTAGCTGTGTTTACCTAGTTATGGTGTCCATTAATCCAAAGCAAAGGAACATCAGAGAAGAAGGACCTGGGCCATTAAGCTTAGTGCTCCAAATCACATGCATGACATTGATTTTTAATTCTTAATGGCTATGGAGAACCTGTTTCATCTCCATAACACTTTCATCACCCAAAATGAAACATTTTATAATAGACCACAAATAAACATTTGCTACAGAAATACACCAGGAAAGATCACAGGCACTTTCGCGTTTTCCACCCCTGCAGCAGAACACGGAAAACTATGGTCCAAATATGATGTTAACCAAGGAAAACTCTACCTACCCATAGTAAAAATAATCATGTCTTATAAAAAGATTTGTTTGCTAAAAAAAGACAGCACTCACACCCCGTACTTGATCCATAAGTTTGTACAGTACAAAGCACACATGTTAAGCTGCTGTAGAGGAGGAGGTTGGATGTACTTCTTTCTCCCATCCTGTTTCTCCTTTGCGGTTTAAAAATCTCACCCTTTCAATGTTGGACATCTTTCTTTAAATATTTGACTGACCTTACTGCATATTGCACTACTACTCACAGGAAATCCACCTGAAGGTTGGCCTCTCATCATTCTTCCTACAATTCTGTGTGGAAAAGACTAAAACAAAGCTAAATCATTTACAAGACCTTGATGTGCAATCACATCTACGGTCAAACAATAACTGTATAGACAACACACAGTACATCCCCGCACATGAATTTAGAGTGAGCTAAAGATCTCTGGAACCATCTGCAATTGCAGAGAGAAGGGTTATGTATGACATCAATATCCATAAATAATGCCCTGAGAATTAACATCACTTCATCTTTAAGATCCCTTTCAACACAAAACCATTCTATGATTCTATGATCAGCTAAGGGATTTTCACAGTTCTACAGTGATGTGACAAAACTTGCCATTGTCAGCTCTACTTCAACTACAAAAGTAAACTTTGCTCAAACTGTAATTGTTTTTTGATCTAAGAACTTTTCAATTTTGTCTGCTGTGGAAATATGGATCATTCTGGACATTTATAAGGAAGGGGAGATATACATGTACCATAAAATTACTTCATATCTGAAAACCCAATACAGATATTATGGTTTATATTAAAAAAACAGTTTATCATGGAAAATGATGTGCCACCATTGATGTAGAGGAGCCAAATGATGAAATGCTTGAATTCAATCATCAAGGGAATGCGAGTTTGCCATAGTTTCTAGATAACTCCGCTGCTTCACCTCTGTCCTTTAACTTCATTTTTTTAATTCCATGCTAGCAAAAACACAAAATTATTTAGTTTTACTTTTCTACTGATATAATTGGGCTATTACATAACTCAAATTCCGTAGCTTTAGAGCCAGAAATGCATACAGACACTATAAAGGAAGTTGTATCATGTCATTATATGAGACACAGTTGTAAGCCATAAAAGAGAAACATCACAAATACAATGTACAGAAAGGATTATTCTACCTTGCAGATACAGAATTCCTGAATCTTTGCTTAGTGGTGTGGGATTAAATTACAGTCTTCCAAAAACTGCCATCTTACGTAATGGTATCATTGTGCAATAAAGAAAATATATTGTCTGAAACACTAATAGTTTCTCTCTCCATTTACCTGATTTCCTCTATACCACCCAAAGTAAAAATTAAATACTGGAGTAGAAGATAAACTGTATTAGTCCAATAAATATATATCACTGAAATGTGCATACATTAAAAAGTGAAGAACATCTTAGCTGTTGAAGAATCAGTCTTGATAAAAAAACCAAAAAAGAACGCAGTACTTCAAATTAATTTTAGGGTGTTAGGAGGATTTGATATTGAAAGGGAAAGAAAATGCTTTATTAAAATTTTACCATGCTTTATTTTCACTTACCAGTACAAATATGTCCATTTTGCTAAAGCAATGTAGATAAAATATTCCAGTAATACTTACCTGTAATACTACTGCACTGAAATCAGAACTAGGATGAATAAAGGTGGACCAAAATAATTCAAATAATGATTGGAGTTATGAATGTTCCACTGTAATTAAAAAGATAAAACCATATATCCAACAAACAAAAATATTAACTATATTGTTAGTATCTTGGATGTGTGGTATTTTCTAGAATAAAGGAAAACATTCTCACACAGTTTACTCGAGATAATAACCCCAGAAATCAGCTGGATGCCCAAGCCAGGGGCTGTAGGTGAGTCCTGCCAATATTGACTGGGTTATTTTAACCCAAGCACAACCTAAAGGAAATAAAAAACCAGTGGAGCAAGGAAACCAAAAATTGCCTAAAAGCTCAGTCTTCATTGCCTTCTCTCATATTCTAGAAGCTTCAGGTAAAATTGCAGTTCCAAGACTTGCGAAAGTATGATCTGCAGAGAAACACCAAGCCAGACCTGTTACTATCCTTCTTTAGTATTGTCATTTCAAGAATGCTTTACAATACTTTGATAGCATTCATTGAATTTTTTCTGCCTTGCAAAATACATCCTCTTTTTCATGTAATTGATTGGAGTTATCCATTCATAAGGAGCACAAATTAAGAACGAATAAAGAGCACCAAGTAAATCAGCCAAATTCCCCATTCTTAAATCGAACAAACAGTATGCTCCAGCATTATCCAGTTAAATTACCTGATTGAAAAATAAAACTTTCATTATCTGGTGTTGCCCATTCATTTTTAAATTGCTGATTTAGAGAGATCAGTTTGAACAGACTGAAATATTTATAGAAGGTGGGTCCATTACAAAGCACATTAATTACCTGGGATTCTGTTCACTGGAAAGCAAAGACCTGCTATATCCATTGTAAACTCAACCTTTTCTTATCATCTCCTTCATTCTTTTCATGTTTTATCTTCCCTGTTCAGATTCTTTGTCTGTTCTCTCTAATCATTACAGTATTAAAACATTCCATGGTCATAAACAACTTTGTAAGCAGAGCTACTCACTTGTAGGGCAGAATCTAGAAATTAAAATGAGCCAGAAACACTCTTGGAAATCATATGAGAATCTTCAGTTGACAAAAGAATAGGTGGTATTTATTACCATATGTCCTCCTACAAGCCTCTTTTCTGGAACAGTCACAAAAGATATGCTAAGGAAGCCCCAAATGATGGATGCCCTGCAGGGACTTGGGGAACGTTTTTCATCACTGTGTTCTCAAACTGTTTTTCAATGCTAAACTGAACTGAACTTCCCTATCACAGTTTTGACCTTTCTCTGTGGTAGGATGTGCATTTCTATCAAGTTGTATGTAAGAACATGGCCACCACAGAGATCATTCATGTCATTTTACCACAGATTAGCCTGACTTTCTGTTTCCACAAGTGAAAAGCTAGAGCTGCATAACAATTTTCTGTATGCTTAGTATAAATACTTGGAACTCATTGTCTCTCACATGTTGATACACAGGGTAGACAGGAAGAAATACGAAAAGATAAAAGGTTGTTCTTTCACAGTGTAAGTAACCAGAAATCACAATATCAGGATGCAGTGAGGAGCCTAGACAGCAAAAGATATGGCTGCTGGTAGCAGCTCAGATATCATATATGTTGCTGACATGGGCATCAAAAAGAGCCTACCAGAAAGTTAAGATATACTTTTTTCTTATCTTCCAGGGAAAAGTTCTAAAAAAACCAAATCAAAACAAAACAAAAACATACAAAAAAACCCCACCAAAACCAAAATCAAAACCCACCCCTTCCTGCCAAATCAATTCCAATACCAAGACATTGATTTGACCCTCAATTCTGAAAGCTCTCTCTATGCAGAAATTCCTTGCATATCAGAACATGGTTTAAAGAAAAAGGCTGCTTTGTTTATAAAATAAACCACTTCAGAACACCCAAGTGGAATTCCCTGGTTAGTTAGGTTTTTCAGAAACAGGATGTTGCTCAGATGCTGCTAAATAGTAATGCTGCAATTCATCAATTAAAAGGAGTTGGTGCCGTCAACCTGAGTGTTATTTTGAGACGCGTGAGCAGCCGCTCTGCCCTAGTTGATTACAGAAAATGACGTTTCTGCCACCACGTTGACTCTCCAATTCCAGCATTTCAGCCTTAAGTGAATATTGAGTCATTTCTCAGGAACTGCAAGAAACAGCTAAGCAGATGCGCTCAGTCAGCCTTGTCAGTTTTTCCCTTGTGCAAATCCAAATGTATCAAAGTTTGATTAGCACTGTAGAGAAAAAAGACCATCTGCTAACAAACCAAATGCATGTCTCATTGTACAAAAGGAGCAAAGAGCTGTTAGATACCTGCACTGCTGAAACGTAAAGGGAGCAGGAAGCTGTTGTTTCTTTCAAACAAATGTGTGCCCAAAATAACATGGTAAACTTTTCTGTGTTGTGCAAACCAACATAGAAAAGGTGTAATCACACAATCAGAGAACTCCTTCTTACAGTCTGTTTTTGCTGTAAGCAAAAATACAGCAAGTACTGCTGTTGCATCCAGTTTTCAAATCAGATTAAGGAAATCCATTATTCACTGGATGAAATTATCATGATTTTTTTTTTTTAGTTAATCCTAAACAATTTAGATTAAATTCCTAAGCTTGTGACTGCTTAAATTCCTCCAGAAAGACTTTTGGAACACACTTTATAGCCATATGCTTAAGTGGATAATGTAAGGTCACATTCAGGAGAATTCTTCAATGAAAGATATAATATCTTTTCACAACTCTTGATGCTTTTGAAACATTGGGTTGGGGTGAACAGGAAAAAGAAAAAGAGATTCTTAGATCAGTTTTGTTTCTGTTTATCCAACAGCTATTGCTCCAAAAACATTGTTAGCAAAACACAGAATTTGGAGTAATATTTCCTTCATGCCTGCAATATCTATTACTTCACAAAATAAATGACCCTGAAAAATGTCAGTTTATACATTTTAAAACAAGTTTTAATTTAGGCCTCTTGTCACAGTACAGAGCAATCTCATAATTAATGATGTGAAACTGGTAGCTAAGATGTCATTACATGGGGGAATGTCACAGTGAATCAAGTTAAACTAGCTCCTAAAAAAATTCAGCACTGGAATATTGGTTTTTATACTCACAGTATATCAAATAAATCTTTGACAAGCCACAAAAGACTGTACAGATTAAATATGATATGGGATGAGCAGATTTGGTACAAAGCTGGCCCAGTATCTCAAAATGCCAGCAAATGAAGGCCTATGGGTAAGTCAAGCTATTTAATTTGCCAAGCTGACCTACTTCTATTACACTTATCGTTCTTCTGAATACCATTTACAGGTCTTCCTGTCAGAGCAAAAAACAATGTTAATTCATCAGAGCTCTGATGTCGTTCGTAAGAAAGCTGCATGACTCCTGAAGACGTGTTTACAAGGATTTCTAGGAAGTGTTCTACACTGTTCAAAACATCCTGTTACCAGCTAGCTTTTTCTAAATCAAATTAGCATTACACCTAAAAATCAGGTGTAAAAATGAAATTAGCACTTAAACCAAATACTTTCAGTTGTTATTTTTCATTATAGCAACACACTAGTTAGTAGCATAAGTTACTTCTTATCTAAATATTCATGAACAAAGTTTTAAGACAACATAGCATAACTGAACCTGAGTACTATTCTGGAAGTATGGAATCTGCTGGAACTGGTTAGGAGCCACATAGTCCATTCCCCTTGTGGCTGGGTACATGAAGTTCCTGTGGATGGGTAGAGGAGATGTTTGGGCACGCCTAGCCATCAAAATTTACAGCCCCAGGAACAAAAGTGAAATTTACACTAGGAATCTGAGCTGTTGCTTTAATAAAAATAATTTCTGGCTTACCATTATTCCATCGCACTCAGTATATCTTCCTCAAACAGCACACATTATTCATTGACTGACTGGAACAGAACTAAGTAATTTAAAAACAAACAACTAAAAAATCTCCCAGTTTAACTTATTGTATATGCATTAGCATATGGCAGAAGACAATTACCTGTCTGCTACTACCATGTTGTGATGTATAGCCCTTTTCATATCAATAAATGAGCACATATAAAACCTGTTGAAGCTCTTGTACACATGGGTGGGTTTTTTGTTTCCTTTTGCAGATGAATTTTTTTCCCTTTAGCAATCCTCCTTTATTAATCTTCTTTTGTTTAAACTTTATTTGTGCTTTTGAATCTAAATTGCCCCCTTAACTGTGGGCTATACTCCTGTGAAAAGTTTCTCTAGCCACTCATGCTTATGGGTTTTCTACCATTAGATATTGCAGCTAATGCCTCCTGGGGGTATAACCAGGCTCATTTTGAACTGCTTTGTTCAGACAATAACTTCAGCGAGGATTCAATCTCATGGACTTTCTCCTGACTTTCCCCTCATATGTCCAAACATTTCCACAGGCTTATATTTAGAAACCCATACTGCTACCACTGCAATAATCAGGCTCTTTAACCAGAAAGAGCTACTGGCTGCAAGGCTAGGCATACAGCAATCACTTCTCCACAGTAGTATATACACCTTTAGGTAGCATAAATATTTAAACAGAATGTTTTGGGAAGCCTTACGGAGAGTGCTTTCTCTGCCTCTCTTCTCAGATGTTTCACTTTCCTCTCATGTAACCCCGACTATCTGCATGTTAAACACATCACATACCTTTAATGGGCCCTTTTGTACAAATACACTCAGCCAGGTGCATCTGCAAGGGACATATTTACACCTCTTGCTAAGGATTTAAGGCTCAGGGAATATTTGAGAGACCATCTGCCCCATACCCCTCTTTGCTACCTTGATACACAGTTCAACTCCTAAATTCATAATGTGATCCTGGCTTTGTCTGGAATATTTGTATAAAAAGTCACATTAATGTGTGACTTAGCACAACAGTGCTAAGTGATGCTATGCAAGTAACTGTACAAATAGAAGCCTTTTTTTTTTCTGATGAAGTATGTGTTCAGCATTAAATGCATTTTGGTTTACACATTGTCCCATTTTGTTATTGTCATGAGGGCTTTATCCTAAGCACTACTCATGCAGTCCTATAGACTACTGAGAAGAGAGGAGAAAGGAGAATTTCCTGTGCTTTTTCTTCTAGTCAGCTCTTAATGTTTTCATAAGCCTTTACAGCTACTACTGTTATAAAAGATAAGGTAAGATAGTTGTATGTATACTTGAAAAAAGCGTTTCACGCTGTACATTCTGTCTCAGGTCACTAGTTACCTAACTGTATATATTCATACTCCAGGAGAGTTTTCTCTTGTTCTTTCTTTTTATAGGAAGTAGCAGATAAAATCACCTTGGCTCTGACTTTAGGATATTAGCATCAAAGGAGGGACATTCAGAAAGGCAAGAGGATGGGATACAGCAACACACACCACTTGTATTGTCTGTAAGGAAGAGTTGGTGGATTACTGTTGCTTTGCTTTTACCACTATGAATATAAGAAATGCATGTTTGTAGAAAAAGGATATACCCAAAGTGTAAGGCATACCCCTGTGCTCATAGATAGGATCCAACCTCAGCTGATGTTCCCTTTCATATCCCACAGTCCTTATTCCTCAAGGATGTAAGGAGAGGATGAAGCCATTACTTCATTCTGAATTACCTCCTCTCTAATCTTTTAAAAAGGAGGGGCTGGGGAAAGTATTGGGGAAGGGTGGCAAAAGAAACATGCCTTGTAGTACAATAGTTTTCATTACTTAAAGTAGTGCTGGGCAAATATTGGACAGGTAGACTTCTAGTGTAGTTATTAATTCTGTACCTAAAATATCGCACTGTGGGGCAGAAAAATGCAATCTGAACTCTCTTTAGCAGATGACTGAAGGCAGAAAAAAAAGAACCTCACTGCTGCAATAAAAGCAGCAGAGAGGGTCGCAGAAGTTCAGCAAAGTTTCTAGGGCATATGAGGGATAACGGATCATAAAGGATTGCTATGTATTATG
This sequence comes from Pachyramphus minor, assembly GCA_013397135.1. Classification (NCBI taxonomy): domain Eukaryota; kingdom Metazoa; phylum Chordata; class Aves; order Passeriformes; family Tyrannidae; genus Pachyramphus; species Pachyramphus minor. Next base: position 22,625 of record VYXB01002303.1, read on the forward strand.
CAGTGTGCCTTTTCCTCAAGTACCATACAATTGTCAAATATAACAAAGGTCATTTGGTCCAAGTGCCTGGACGAAAGTCAGGCAGGTCACCTTGCCCATCTGAAGGCATTTATGGTAAAACATTGGCAGCACAGTTTTGAAGGTGGGAGAGGAAAAGGAAGTGAATGAATTCCCTTTGAAATTCAATGTTATTCAATTCAAATACCCAAGAGAACATAGCCAATGTATAGAGGTCAGCTCTGTGCCAACCCATACAAACTGGAAAACGCTCAGAGACCAAATTATTCTCTTGTATGCCTTGACTATTTTAATATTTTTTTTTAAGCTTCTGAAGTTGGCACCATAGTCTATTAAAGAAATCGTCTTTTCAGTCATATGAACACAAAAATATGTATTGAGATGCACAAATATTTAATAGTTTTAAAAAGAGGATTAAAATAATATTGTATCAAAATATCAGCTATTTCAAAGGGCAGCTGCTGGCCAAAAAAAAAGGCAAATTTTGAATAACACCCTACCAGAGAAATCCAAAACCACAGCAAATCATGTCAGGAGATAAAGCAAGCATTTACTGGAGCCTACGACAGGTGTATTATACTGTTCACAAATATTTCAATAGCCTCAGCTACTATGGTAGGCAGTTTATAGACAGACTGAATAACAAGAGCTGTGCTGTGAAGAGCCTCCAGTCTCAGCCAGCAGTTATGCAAACCAGGGCAAGGAAAGGGAATAACAAGGAGGTGCAAGAATACACATTTTCCTTAAGTACCATTTCAAAAAACAAGAGAAGCACAAATATCAGTTCACTTCTGGTGAAAGGAAAAGGCCCTCTTGACTCCCTCCCCATAGTTTTTGTCTCGCATCGTTACAACCAAACACATCTCCTGCATCGAACTTTCCTATTCCCCTGGAATCACAAAATAGTTGGAATGGACCTTTGGAGGTCATCTGGTCCAATCTGCAAACCTCCCTTCCCTCCTTCCTCCAAGCTAATTTCACATACTGTAATGTCAAAAAACTACTTAAAAAACCCCCTGAAGCCTATGAGTAAGATCAGGTACCAAAAGGAACCACTCAGGTCGGATCTACTGCAAGGGTAAAAACTCTGAACCATGAGAAAAGAAACATAAGCAAGACTCCTCCCTTTTTGTCTCTAGTAAACTAGTGGAGTAGGTGCTGGGAGGTAGTGCATTATATATCTCTCTGAAAGTGTGCTTTCAGGAGCATTTTTATTCTGCTCTGCTTTAGGAAGTCTTCATGTAAACAGCCATGTTTACTGAGGCTGCCAAGACAACTGAAAATGAGAGATTAAAGATGCATGAGATTTGTCTCCCTAAATCTCATAGGTATATTTCAAAAACCCTGTTTTAGGACTCCTGAGGTTATTCATCTCTAGCACATATTTCTCTGTCTAACCTCACTGCTCTTTGAGTGACCTCACTAGGGGCCCTTCAAGGGATTTGCCCTGGTGCTGTGCTTCTGATGTAGCCAAAACATGAGGGATTTCACTGGGAGTCAAGCCAAAGTAGGTGCTACAACCTACTACTGCTATATGCTGCAGACCGCATGACTCTGCTGTCTGCTGTGGGGGTTTCTTTCCTTTTGATTCCCTTGCATTAAAGATATGTGGGTGTTTGGGGGGGGTTGTTGTTTTAATCGATTTCCACTACTATCTTACTTTCCTATAACATATTTTTAAGGAAGTGGAATTTTAGCCAAATAAATTTAACTCTGGCCTGCCCCAAATTCAACATTTATTTTGCCCTTCTTTTAAAAGTATAACACTGGGATCTTGATTCCAGTTTCAAGCCAATCTCAGACAAGTACAAGTTCTTACCCGTACCCGGACAGGTGGCCAGCCAAGAGATTTTGCAGCATTAGTGCTCAGCTCAATTAGACCTTCTTCAAGACTGAGTGATTTCTGGGAGGGCATTCATCCTCTATGACCTCCCACTACACACTGGCAGTGCAGGTATCACTCCTCCATCAGTCACTGAAACGCAATTTTACATAATCTTCACTTGGCAAAAGGAATTACAAGTATTCCAACAAGCCTGTTTCTCCACTTCTGCAATCAAGTTACAATATCCTTTATGTTCTAACCAAGTACTTGCATCTGACTTTATGTACAGAAAAAGCTCTATGTATGTATACATATTTTTGTGTTCATATACATGCATATGCATTTTTATGTGACTGAAAAGACAATTTCCTTAATAGGCTATGGTGCCAACTTCAGAACAAAACCAAAAAATATTAAAATAGCCAAGGCATACAATAATATTTAATGGGAAGGTCAAATTTGAGTTAAATATATTCACACTTAATTCAGCATGTCACATACTCTAATTTGTAACAATCCTAAAAGCACAAGATAAGAATGACATTAGTGGCTTGAATGAATAGTGACCTCTAATCCCTGCTTTCATAAGAACCAACTATAAACTGCATGCTGTAAGTTCTGGAGGCTCCAACTGGAGCTGTTTAAAACGTATGGCTCCTTCTCTTCAAATTATCACCAACCCCTTGCATGAACAGCAGAGTGGATCACACCAGTGCCTCACATAAAGCACATTGCCACCTGACATGAGACCAGTACAACCATAAAAACACTGCTGGTTCTAGATTGGAGTAGTTGAAAAACAAATACGTGTTACTTCAGTTGCTCCTGCCAGAAAGGTGGCAGCTTTTAGCTGAGGATAGTCTGTCCTAAACTGCCACAGCTAGATTTCTCCAACTGCAAGAAAACAGACTGCAGTTTTTGATGGTGTTACTTTACAGTGGGTGACTGGTGATAGTCAGGCCTGACAAATGCATGTTTTCAATTAAGAATACGAGTGGATTGCACATAAGATTTTAATGATAACATATATGATAGCTATGTTATATTTGAGGATTATTTCCTATTTGAAATCAAATATGTGAAACAATTCTCTGCCAGAAGAACTCAAAGGTCAAATAGGATTATGCTTTTCTCAAAAGCTTCACATACACTCTCTCCTGCACGTAGAGGTGAGCAGAATCTTGCATGCAGCTGTGAAGCCTGAGGCTGAGGTTGCTCAAGAGAAGCTGGAAAGGAACTGAAAGAGCAATGGGTGTCAGATGTAGTCTGTAAAGGAAAGAGCAAGTGACCAAGAAAGAAATGAGAAAGCATTCATGGGAATAAGCATAAGTCAGCAAGGAAGAACAACAAGATGTCAAAGGATGACTTTTTGATTGTGAATTTTGGTATTCCCACTAGCTTCACTACAATGAATCATGAATGGTAAGCAACAATGGTTCCCTCTCAGATATTAGCGCCCTAAGTTCAGAAATTCAAACCAGTGCAGCAAACAAAGCCAACTCACCCTCATGCTAAGCACTGCATTCATATTTCAGCCCCCTCCCTTCAAAAAGTTAAAAAAATGGTGTCTCTCTTGAGGTTAGGAGTTTGACAGTCACACTTAAATGCTTACAAAAAACACATTGTCCAATTAGGCTGAAAAGGAAATGTGGGGATCATGACACTGGCAGTGCAGGTAAATGTCTGCTCTGATATTTCATAAACCTAATGGAGAAAGGCAGGGCGGAGAGATCCTCTTGCTTTTTTGGAAAAGCATTGCTAGAGAAGGGATTACTACCCAAGAGAAAGCAATAAAAAAATGTTTGTAATATATGCAGATAATTGAAGAGCTACTGCTTAATCCTGTTCATAGGTCTAATAGCTTCTAAGGGAATTTAAATAAGTTAGTGAGGTTTAACATTCCTCTGAGAGGTGAGCCCATGTATAACTTTGTATTTAATAATTAAAAATATCTTTGATCTGGAGGACCCAGAGAATTGATTATAGTAAATTACAATCTGAACAACCAACCACTTGATGCTATGAATTATGCAGGAAAACTTCAAGTCCAGATTTAGTGTGTCTGGATGGTCTACTGAGGATATGGGGCAATGGAGGACATGATTGCAAATGAGAAGCAAATGCTCTTGACGAAGAGGACTAACGTCATCATCTGCTTCCTCCTACTCCTAATTAGCACTGTCCACACAGTAGCAAAATGTGCATAATTTTAGCAATAATGTGAATGGTTCAATAATAATAATGAAAGAACTCTTAATCTCTGAACTGGGTTTAATGTCTAAAAAAAAATTAAAAATACTGCCAGAAAAATGAGATCAAAAAAAACCAGAAAAAAAAGTCTGGAGAAAAGAGGATATTAAATAGGTAGAACAAACTGGCTTTATTTTGTCTAAGAAGTATCAGCTGGGTCAAAGGAAGGTTAATGCAAATAAAAAAATAGCTCAGCCTAGGACAGATTGACATGAGCTATTTTTACTTCAATAACATACTAATTTATTTAGATTGAATACTTGATATGTTAATTCAGTAACTTGAGGTAGCTATAAACAAACATAGGTGTATACAAATAAAAAGAATATTACCACTTAAACATAAAAACCTTGAATCACCACCTTGCTATTCCTCATCACCCCTCTCCTAGAAATCAATCCCCTTTTCCCAGAATACAATATTTCAAATTAGCAAGCAAAGAGTTTGCCAGTAAGGTCATAATGTCAGATCTGAACAAAATGAAACATTGGTAGGGAATACAAAAAATGGAGTCTCAGTGGTAATAGCAATATAAAACTGTTTTAAAGCAAGAATATCTCAATATGACACCATGTTAAGGAAAACATTTCTACGTCTCAGGCCATTCTGAACTCTACCAAGACAATAGTTATACTTTACCCTCAAACACTAATCACACAGAAAATACCACATTCCCAGCCTTTTTGCTGTTATTGAGCTATTCCAAATCAGAGAGCTGTGCTACAGGTCTTTGAGGTCTTTGGTGGTCTTCATCACTCCTTACTGGATCAACCTTTGGTCAACAGTCCATGCCCACTTCTTGACCTCATTCCTGAGCTTGCACTGCAATGCATTATGTTTATCTCCAGGAACCAGAACAACGATGTTTGTCACAGAAAAGTGCCACTCTACCTCCATATAGTCCCCTTTTCCAGACACATCCTGTGGCTTGCCTATTTGCAGAGTGTTCTTACCAACGGTCCTCGGTTGGCTCCATGGCTACCTTGCTATCAGGTTTTAAGACATACACATTAGTCCCTTATCATCTGGACTTCTATAGTTCTCCAGTTTCCCTCCCTCAGCCAAACTTGTAATTTTTTAATTTTTTTTTTTTATTTCTAGTGACTCAACTTTGTGCATTAAACACATTCCATAAAATAATATCTGTAAAAATAAAAATCGCTGAAGGTAATATCACTTTTCAGTGACTAAATTTCTGTAACAGACAAAAGGCATCCAAAATCCCAGGAAGTCATGAAATAGGTGTTAAATGAAACTGGTAGTCACAGAACATCTACTTCAACCAGAATCATCACACACCTAGTATCTTATCCTGCAGCCGTGTTATCAGCACTAAAGTCAGCACTGGGTTCTAGCAAAAATACTAATATGTGCTATAGGCAATTTTTGTCTGGTAAATCATATGCTGTATTTGCTAATTGCAGAAGTATTCTATATAGGGGACTAGAATTTTCCATGATGGGGTATAACAAGGTCAAACTTCTGTAGCCCTGCATTTTGAGTATCTGTTACAGTCATTTGATTGCTGCATACGCAGCACACAGAAAAAATAAATAAGGAGAGCATTAAGCAAAAGCCAGATAAGAGGTGATTGCTGAGAGCTGTGAACTAATGATAATGCTTTTTTTCTCTTTTTCACTGATGTATTCAGCAGCATACCTGCAATACCTAAAGTAGCAGATAATCCCCCTATCTTCTTGCAGAATCCCAATGATCCCAATTATTGTCAGAGGGCTATATTTTTAGTCTTACAAATAGCATCCACCGATTTCAATTTTTCCCTCTTAAGAGGGCTGAAAATAGTGACATCTCTTTTACACTTTTGTTGTCATTGCAAATCCATATCTGCCTATACTACATCAATATGATAGCCTTTCTAATTGGATCTATTTGTGGGAGGAGGAAGGATCAGTAACAGAGAGAGACATTTTCAGAGTTGAGCTAGGAAAAATATTGAAGCTGAATTTTCATCAGTATGACAGGAGCTCTGCATCTAATTTCCATGAATATGGAAAAATAGAAAATCTTTCCTTACCAAAGTGTAAGTGTATTTTTAGAAGCAGATGAACATTCAACTAAATCAGATGCTGTAATTGTTTTTTTAACCAGTCTCAAAGCATCCACTTAGAACATTTAACTAAATCTCTGAGATGCACAAATTGTTTATGAAGAACAATTGAGATACAGCCCATGATGGGCAGTGGACAGTGACCCAGCCTACAGGTCTCCCCACTCTTAACACTATGACAGTGGGAAGTGCAGTAACTTTTCCAGAAATACAGTTTCTATGCTGGTTTATTAGATCAGCCCTTGCACAAAGACTAATATCCAAGTATACTGTCATGTGTGGAATGGAAAACTTAGACAAAATTTATTTAAAAGTCCTCCCATTGAGTCACAAGGTGCAGAAGGGACTCCCTGATATTCTAAATCCCTTCTCAGAGGACAGTCTAGCTGCGGTTGAATCCAGTCTTAGCCTCAAATCATGTCAACGGTTTTGTCAAACAGTTGCCAAAAAAAACCCAAACCCAAACCACTCCCTCCTACTCCTCAAAAAAGTAAAATATTATGGGACAGAATGGTGCATTTGTCAAAAGTACAGTCAGCTTGAAATGGCTCATTGTTTTACCCTAGACACATCATAAAGTTCAGGCTATTTAAAAAAAACAAACCACCAAACATACCTTTTAGCATTGTTTTGCCAAATGAAATAGAAATCAATGGTTCAGAAATTATAGCTCTACATCAGGTTATGGGAGACCAAGATCCTATTTACTGCTCAGCCTGAGGGATGGAGAATTCAAACCTCATACTTTTCACTGCCCAAGAGATTGTCTTAACCATTGACTAAGAGAGGATGATCTCAAGCTCTTGCTGTGAAAGCTAATCCATTTTGTAAAAGTTACAAGTTCAGTGGCAGCAGGAATAGTGCCCAAGTGGCCCAGCTTCCAAGGGAGATATTTTTATCTCACAGCACCTCTCAGATTGCATACACAAATTTTCACTATGAAACTCCATATTTTTTGGCCTGTCACCTTAAAAGAAGAGGATTTTACTTAAGTCTCATGACATTAAGTAAGAATAAACTGATTTAAGTTAAAATACATTCCCTTTTCCCACAAAAATACATAAATTAAAAATTTTAAAGGCTATCTATTGTCTACCATAGCCTGTAGAACAAAATAATTTTCAAAGTTTCTGTATAGTATTTTTAAAAAATGTTTTCAACGCATTGCAAGGAGATAGATGTTTAAAGAAAAACAGCAGCAACTAGAAAGGTGAGTTACATGTTATTAATAAGTAGTTATTTTGGTTCAGGTGTTTCGAGCACATGAGCTTTTTAAGGTCAGTCTGAACACAGACCTATTGCTTAGTTGATAATAGCATTTCCAGGAGAGTGTCATTTCGTTCTCCTAAGTGACTTCTTACGGATCCAGGGGGATATGTTTAAATTCTTGCCTCACTGCCTTTAGTTCTGCTTCATGCTAAATTGATCCCACACTGCCGCATTTCTGCCAATAGCGTTTTTTCTTACAACAAACATATCTAAACTTAAGAGATGAAGTCTGGTTTCTGCTGTGGTGCTCCCTGAATTTCTGTTTCAGATAAGAAACTTCTGAATCAGCAACAGATTTTATACGTAACTGCTGGAGTCAAGTTTCAGGGTAATAGCTAACATTCCCTTTCACAAAATTATTTTTGTTGCTTTGATCTTTTACAGCTCGTACCTTCTATTAAATATGTGGATTATGGGGCAAACCTATTACCAAGACCTGTTGCAATAAGACGGAGGGTAATGGTTTTAAACTGAAGGAGGGTTGACTTGGATTATATACAAGAAAGAAGTTTTTTACAATGTGAGGGTAGTGAGAACTGGAGCAGGTTGTCCAGAGAAGTGGTGGATGCTCCATTGCTGGAAACATTTAAGGTCAGACTGGATGGGACCCTGAGCAACCTGATCTAGCTGAATATGTCCTTGCTCACTGCAAGGAGTTGGAAATAGATGACCTTTAAAAGGGCCCTTCAAACTCAAAATATTCTATGATTGACTAAGATTTAAATTCTCAGAGAATCTTCAAGTTATCTTTTAACTGCAAGTGTTTTGATCACTGACCTTCTTTTTAAAAAAAAATTGTCATACAGTACAGATGTTAGCTTCCTTTTGTTTCTGTATTCTCACTCCAGCAAAACTGTGCATATCACCTCATTTCAAGACACAGAGTCATAGAACGGTTTCTGTTGGAAGGGACCTTAAAGACCATCAAGTTCCAAACCCCCTGCCATGGGAAGGGACACCTTCCACTAGACCAGGTTGCTCGAAGCCCCATCCAGTAACATTCAAATTCTACAGAAACCATTAGGAAGTCCTCCTTTACCTTCAGTTTGGTCAAATATCATCCTAAAAAATCATCTCCTTTCTTTCTGTCACAGAGCATTATTTTTTAGTAATTAGTTTCATTAGTAAGATAATGCAACAGCATCGTAGGAAATGCATACTTGAGAGAAAAAAGAAGACACATTTAATGATTGGCAGAGTAACTTTTTGCATACTGAGTTGTATACTAAAACTGAAAGAAATGTTTGCTTTTGCTATTTGTACAGTACAAAAGAAATCTTTGGGAGTAGACAATAGGTAACTACATACAAGGTTTATGCTTGGAATGTTTCACCTGTTGCTTCGCTTCTTACAGATGTTCACATCTTGCACGTAAAATAATAATGCCACCTGGAGCATTATGACACCTGAACAACTACCTGAAAGGAGGGTGTAGCCAGGTGGGAGTCGGCCTCTTCTCCCAGGCAACTAGTGACAGGACAAGAGGATACGTCCACGCAGCCTCAAGTTGCACCAGGGGAGGTTCAGATTGGAAATCAGGAAGAATTTTTTCACTGAAGGAGTGGCTAAGCATTGGAACGGAGTGCCCAGGGAGATGGTGGAGTCACCATCCCTAGAAGTATTCAAGAAACAACTGGATATGGCACTTACTGCTATGGTTTAGTTGACATGGTAGTATTCTATCAAAGATTGGATTCAATGACCCTGACTAATCCACTAGTTTTAAGGTATGGTATTAGAGAATTTATCTGAATGGAACTACCAAATCAGTATTCAATAGATATTCTACCAAAAAGACCTAGTTTTTGTGTATATTTATCCTGAATCTGCAAATTTCTTCCTCGTGTGGCAGCTTTCTACAGAACTAGGTACTTTGAAGTTCAGCAACGGACAGAAGGAGAATCAAGAAGAATGAGGGCTCATTATACTTTATTCAATTGCTTATTTGGTTTCTTTTGTGTGCAGTGAAAGGAAAAGATAAGCAGTTTACTTTAATCAAGTGAATTACCTTTAAAGTCGGAAATTATCAGATTACTTCCCTTATGATTAAGGTAAAACTATTGTCAATATCACTACTAACAGGTTTTAAACTGTCCTAGCAAATGTTTCTAAACTAATGCTTGAACTCCAGGCTTTATCCCAGTAAAATTTGTAAGTTGCTGCTGTCTCGCCCAAGTTAGATCTATGACGGGTTTTTTCCTCTGCTGCATCAGGTGGTCATCAAATTCTCATATAAGAGATTTATATTAAATCTTTGTACACTGGAGCAGAACAGCAAAGAAAACAAACCATGAGATTAGAGAATGGAATTCAGATGCTCAAATTTGGGCTGATCATGTTACCATGGAAGAAAACAGGACCTCTATCCATTAGAAAAGGACTAGAAAGAAACATAGTGCCTAAAAAAGCTCGATGAAGAGGCCTTTACAGCCTCTGAGCAAAACACTACAGAAGTAATCACAATAGTAATAGTGGGTAATTCAAACAGAACTGGGGTAAACCGTGTTAAACAGGAATGACTGTCTCATGTGTGCTTCCATAAGCCCACTTTTCCTGAAGGACTGCTGATTCAAATGGGCAATCTTAGTTTCAAGAGAGAGGTGAACCAAGAGATTTTTATACACAAAAAGAATTCTAAATTATCCTAGTTTGGTCAAGTCAGATACATTTATGTCTTCTTAATCTGAACTGACAAAAAAGTCCCTCTTCATCTTAACAACAACCAGGATAACAAATATTTTTTGTACTATTTATTTTCATTCATAATTTCAAACTGAGCATTTGTCTTATTTTCTCCTCTACTGGATTTTTGGTTTTGGCCAGGTTTCGCCCAAACTTGTAAATCCTCAGAAGTAAGAAGCTCAGCTTTCTAGAGAAATAAAAGTTGCTGAATTTAAAATATCTTCATTTGAGGATATTTTATCAGCAATTCTAAAACAAGCTGGACTCCCCTTAAGCCTCCTATAGATCTTGACAACCCTCAGCGTTAGGCCAAGATTTTTTAAATTCCTCAAAGGAATAGAAATAATATAAAAAGATTTTTAGCCAAAATTTTCAAATGCATATATTTTATTTCCTATAATACCCCTAAATAAGTGGTATTATTTTTTTTTTTTTTTTCCTAAAGTTTTGGGGTTTTACTCTTAGAAAGGTACTTAAAGCTGAAATTATTAATANCTATAATACCCCTAAATAAGTGGTTTTATTTTTTTTTTTTTTTTACCTAAAGTTTGGGGGTTTTACTCTTAGAAAGGTACTTAAAGCTGAAATTATTAATACATTAATTTTCTATAGCATGAGGTTTCAAATAAGAGTGCTTTATAAATCATTTTGACAACAACAAGAGGGGTTTTTTCCATTTCTTTCAAGGTTAATTTTTCTGCTTCTAGGTCACCACCCTTAATCACTTTACCACTCTTGTGCCAACCTGCTAGTATCTTCACCAGATATCAGTATTAGTAGGAGTGTTTTCATGTCCCTTAGGTCTTTAAATCCTCTTGCCTATTAATGCACCAATCTAATGTGGTTGTGCACAAAATAAGTCCACAAAGGAGTCTTCAGTGCCATTCCAAAAGGAAAAGACTCCTGTAAAAGGAAAGTTTGGGGCCTGTCCACTCAGGAATTTTATTCTTCTGGCAATACGCATGCTTTTTTAAAACTCTTTATATCTCCTCCTACTCAAATCAGATCCTTTAGAGTATTATCCAGTGTCCTGCATTACCCTTGATGATACAAATTTAAAACTATACCTAACCTCAACACCTTAAAATTATTTTCCTATAGATCTTATAAGTCTAAATCCAACACAGTATATTTTCTCAGAAAAAAAAAAAAAAAAAATTATTGCATAATGAAATTTCTCTCGTGCAAAAAATAATCAGGAATTGAATTTCCCATCCGCATGTCACATTTCACCAGTATCTGAAAAATAATACCATAACAGCAGCAGACTTACCTGGCTCACAGCTTTTGTCATTAAGCCAGTACTAAGAACTACAAATACTGTTAATATGAAAAATGAAAAATAAAAAAATTCAAAGAGAAAACTGAATCCCAATCCCATGGTGTGTTACAGCCCCTGCAGGGAAATTTTTTTTTTTTTTTATGATTGTTCGATGATTATTGATTATGTCAGTAGTGAAGAAATTCAGTTTTATATATTTTTTGTACATCTGGCATAAGTAAGTGTGATTTTGTATTTTATTTTTCATCTGACTTGTAAGATTGGAAAACATGGGGGTTTTTTTCTTCTAGATAAGAAACATGATTCTTGGATCCTGTAGAAGTACTAATTCAACATACTAAAGGACAGAAGACTTGACTCATCCAGAAGTCCCTAAATCATACAGAGAAATGACAGTACCTGTGAAGAAAACTGGTGTCTTCACGAACAAAGCGACACCCAGTGCAAGGTTTCATGCCTTCTTAAGTGAGAAGTTCTCAAGAATCCACACAGCAGCTCCAAGAAACTATTTTAGTGAAGGTGACCCACAATCTATGAAACTTTTGTTTCTATAAAGACTCTTGACTACTCCTTTGCCCTGCCAGACTGTTTATGCAATAAATACTTATGATTGTCCGATATCTCTAAGGGTTTCTTACAGCATACAGAAGCCATATTTTACTACCTTTCTGTACGGAACCACCACTATTTATGATTCTCTGTTCAAACAAGACACATATTTTTTGTTTCACATGAATAAGCTACCAATCAAATTAAAGTCTAGTAATAAAAAGATTGGAAATGTCAAGTAATTTCTATCGTCTTTAACCTCAGCATGATCCATCTTACTTACCTGTGATTACAATCCTTTCTGTTTGGCCACCCACTAGACTTCACTGATTTCCTAAATTATTCACTTTGAAAAAAAGAAATATTTCTATCAGGTAGCAATCTTTTCTACCTGCAATCTTTTCAACCTCCTTTGGCCTTGAGACTCTGAAGACCTCAAGAGAATACAAAACTCACAGAAATTGCGTTCTGAAGGAAATATCCCAAATTGGCCAAAAGAAAGAGGTGGTTTGCAGTTCTCCAATGAAAGGGTGATGAAGGCTGCAGAAAACAAAGAGCCCAGTTAAATGCATTGCAAAATAAAACATTATTCCAGCGTTGTTTGTACTAAACATACCGCTTTACAGATCATTTACAGATCATCTATTGTATTTTAATTTCTCTGATGAATATCTCAAAAATATTCATAATTTTCATACACATTGAACAGTTCTCTCTCTTAAGAACAAGTCATAATACTGTTTGAAGTATCATAAAATTCTTTGTTTGCCCTCAGGAGCTCTGTTGTATTCTCACTGGCATATGATCACAAAGAGGAAAAATAAGGGTAAGGTACAAATATTGAATAAAACCAAAACATCATTCGTATCAACTGTCTCTCACTCAGGCTAAGAAGAAAATAAGAGTCTCTGTATACCAGCTGGAGACTAATTTATAGCTAATAGCACTTTGCTCTTGGTAGACAAATGCTTGATATTTGTTGATATGACACCATTAAAATATTACAGCATGCCCATACTTTAAATTCACAACTCCCAAAGAGCATGCCATTATGCTCAGACATAAGAAATCATTAACACACTAACAAGGCAGCAAGAATGCTACAGGGAAAATAAAATTTGACTTAGTTATCAGCTTCATAAAGTACATCAAAAGAGTACAGATAGAATGGCTGGTCCTGTCAGTTCATTTACATGGTCCCATTCGTTACTCTTTTCATAGCCTTTCCTACTATATTTTTTATTTAGTTCTTAGCTTAAATCAAAGATTAGCAAGCAATGTACACCATGAAATCACAAATTCATCTCTCTGGTGATACAAGAATGATATTGTACTGAGTCTGCCTGGGTTTGAGTTAATATTCTTCTGTACAGTGCTGTGCTTTGCATTTATGGCTACAGCAGTGCTGGTGACGCACCAACATTTTGGCTATTGCTGAGCAGTGCTCACACACCATCAGGGCTGTCCCTTCGGGTCCACACCACCAAAATCCAGTAGGCTGGGACTGTATATGTATTGTCTATGTTTGTTGGTGTTGTGATGGTGTTATGTCGATTTTGGTGTGGGGAATTTTTTCCTGTTGCTGCAAGCAACGTTCATGAAAAGTATGTGGGGAATTTAAATTTTCATGATGATTCATAAATGTGTGTTTCAAAGAGATGGGGGGTGGAATGTACTGGGTACAGGTGAGCTGGTGGCATCTCTGTGAAAGTGTATTTAAAAACAGGCCCAGAGGTGTGGGAGAGATGAGTGAGGAAAAATGTGAGAGAAACAACTCTGCAGACATCATGGTCAGTGAAGAAGGAGGGGGAGGAGGTGCTTCAGGTATAGGAGCAGAGATTCCCTTGCAGCCTGTGGTGAGACCACATGGATCTATCCTGAAGGACTGCAGCCTCTGGGAAGGACCCAGAACAGTGAAGGACTATATCACCAGGGAGGGACCCCACCCTGGAGTAAGGGAAAATTTTGCCCAAATCAAGCCTGTTTTGCCCATGATGGTAACTATTAAGGGATCTTCCAGTCTTTAGCTCAACCCACAAGCTTTTCCATCTAATTTTCTCCCTCTCTGCTCTTGAGGAGGGGGAGTGAGAGTGAGGCTGGGTGGGCATTTGACAACAAGCCAAGGTCAACCCAACGCAGCTGTTTCAGGATATGGACTTCTCAATCCCAAATGTGCACTCTGGCATTTCTCCACATACCCTGTGTGCACATTATCTCCCTAAGTACAGCTATGAGAAATGTAACAGCAAGAAATCATTGCTATTCCACATTTATTTCCCGCTCACAGCTTGAATAATCATTCCACTCTGCCATGAACATACTTTCAAAGGTCTGAATGTCACCAGTAAGGTTTATTCCTTCCAAATACTGATATTGAATTTCAGTGTCTTTCACTTCATCCATTAGTAGAAAGCAATATTTTGTCAGTAATTCAAGCAATTCTAATTGACAAAATCTGTGCTCTTAATGTGTGTCATTCAGGCATCATAATTGTAAAATCAGTTTTCACCAGCACCATCAGTATAATGTAATGAATATTATTGCAGAAAGACAGAATAAGATATAGAAGGAAATTAAGCAATAAAGGGTAAGGGAAATTTTGAGATTCACAACTAATAGAAAGGCAAGTAAAAGTTTAGTTCCATATCAGTTATAGTAATATTTGTGCATATGTAGCCTATTTTGCAACCCCCTTTTGTACTTAGTCAAATACGTCTAACAGCGGAGAACTATAAGGAAAAAAATTTTACTGAAATTAGTATTACCATCCTATTTCTAACTTGTTCATGCTATATTATAATAGTATATGGTGTAACATATGTAATTTATATTCTAAATTATAATTTAGAGTATAAACACAGAAGTATCATAACTTACACAATGCAATAAATATGGCTAAGAGGCATCATTACCTTATTCTACAAAATTTGTTTAGTGCTTGAACTAAAGTCCTAGAGAATTGCAGAGTTATAAGAAGGTTGCAGTAAAGTATGAAGCAGATGCAGAATTTCTGAATGTGTTTTGTGTTGCATGCAGAAAAAGCCACTGAAAAATATCACCAAAATGTGCTTTTCCCAGATCAAACCAATGCATGTATGAACCACCTATTCAAAGATATTTGTACTGGGGTAGAGTTAGAGTGAGATTAAATTGCTCTAAAATATAACAGATGTGAGGAATATGCATTATGTACTAACTGAGTGTTTAAAAAGCATGAAAAATCACCTTTATGATATTATGATAGCAATTTCCTTTTAGTGAGTTAAGTCTTGCAAATACATGTTGTGTACTCTAAACTAGTGCCTTAGTAAAAAAATAAATTGGAGGTTAGATGGGGTTTTGCATATTTATAGTACTGCCCTAGGGCTAATTCTAAATCTTATAACTACTTAAAATACTGTATGTGGTTTTAATAGAAAAGAGCCACTTTACTCCGTTTAATAGCTGGCAGCTCAAAAAGGTTCTTGCTTATCTGCTGAAAAATTGAAACAGTGACAGTATAGGGAAGCTCCTTTTATATCTCCTAGGTGACACTTAATATGAATTGAATTCAGATAACGCCCTTCTTGTCAGTCAGAGAAAGAAAAAAAAAAAGTATCCACATGCCTATATCCAGCAAAGAAATACTAAAACCTCCACAGAAATCAGTAACTAGCTTCTTCATATTCCTAAAAGTTACAGTGAAAGCAAAAAAACCCAAACAAATACATGCATAAAAGACCTCAAAATCTAATATTAATGTACTAAATAAACTGGAAATTACATGTTCAGCTGAATATTTTAGTTTTTATTACTTATTACTGCCTGAAGACTACTGCCTGGAAAATCCCTGATTGGACAATATCTTCTTTAATGCAGACAAGTCTGGCAGTTTATGTCCATGCTTTACTGAGGCTCTTCTTTTTTAAGACCTCTTTCAAGACCTTGTCTTTTTTTTAAATAGGAACAGTTTCTTTGCATTCCTCAATTTACAGTATATTAGTCTGAAGATATTGAAATATGGGAATTGTTCCTTTTTATGTATTTCAGTCTCACCTAAGAAATTATAGTGACAAGTGTGCAAAAAAAAAAATTTAAAAAAATGCAGCAATTCATCCAGCGTCCAGCTGAGTTATTATTGAGTTGCATATTTTATTATACACGCATCTATTTTATATCTGCTTAAGTAGGTCTTCAAAAGACAACAATCCTCTGCCTTCACAATTTGAGTCATTAAAATACAGTCCATATTATTAGTCTGTAAGAAGTAAAAACACTAATCTAGAATACACTTCTCTGCTGCTGTTCAATTTGACAACTCCATACAGACTGGAGTTGGACCAAGGGTTGGACTCGATGATCTCTGAGGTCTTTTCCAACCCAATTGATTCTATGATTCTATGATTTGGCACTGTATTTTGATCTCAAAAAGTGGAAAGCTACTGTAGCCCCATCACATTTTCTTCTCCTCATTCTTTCTTTAAAACCAAAGCCAAAAGTAGAATGCAGAGGGACATCATGACTACTTCTACGTGAATTCTGACATATGGTATATTTATCATATTTTACTTGCTCAAAAGGTGAGGAAACACCAACACCCAGAATGTTTCATCACTGACTGAGGAAATCTGTCCTATAGTCCCTCTCCTTACAACACCTCTTTGTTCTGTCATTATTTCCCACAGAGAAATTATTCCACAAAGATATTGTTATAACTACCAGTAATTACATTTTCAAAAAAAAACCCCAAAACCATATTTCAAGTGAAACAGAAAGCTATGCATTATTATTAACTGCACATTTGTTTTAGGTATCTTTAGCAATTTTCCTTAAAAATCGTTCCCTGGACATATCCAATCTAGCCCTTTCTCCAAACTCTCAAAACATTACAAGAGATAAGAAAAACTGGATTCATTTCAAAGTGAAAATAACATTGGTTTTAATCTTAGCTGCTTTCATATCAATCCTACATGCTCAAATCTTTATCAGAAAATAATACAAACTTAATGGAGGATGTTTCAAAGCTATAGCTTTTAGGATTTTCCACCTAATTTTACAAAATTTAAAATCTACTTATAATTTCCCTCTTCTCTAAGAAATGCACAATTCTTATATTAATACTAATATTATATTAATATTGTCCCCTCTGATTGCTCCCCTCTGAACCCTGGGCTACAGCACAGAAAGACCAGAAACCATTCTGAATCCCTCAAGCTAAGCTTAAGAGTATGTCTTGGAGAATGTCTACACTGAGGCAGACATTGTCTTCATATACACTCTTCTCCAGGTGAAGCCAGACGCAGCCCTGCTCTAGAATCCATACTGTGGTAGCAGAGTACCACGTTGCTGAAGCTCTAAAAGAAATAGAGAACACTAGCCTGATCAAGCCTGTCTTTAACACAACTTCTTAGTTTCTGAATCAAAAAAATCCTGCTCTTTTCCAGCATCATTTAGCTTGACTCTCTCTGACCAAATGCCTGGTTGAAAGGTGCAAAAAAAAGTTTTAATATCAGATTGCAATTTTTTTTTTGCTTTCAAGTCCCCTCCTCTATAAAATAGATATCAGAACTAGTCTATTTTTTTTTCATTTCAACTGATAATCAAATAGGAAATTTGATATTAAGCCTGCGGATTAGAAATTGTGTTACTACTTTACCCTCTCTTTTACCTAAGAATGACAGCTGAGATGAGCCCTCAGAAGCCAAAAGGAAAATGCACCAGGATTTAAGTGAAAACTCCAAGCAGCTTGCTTGAAATCTGTCTCAAACTACTGAGTAGCTAAAACATACTAGAATTTAAGCTTTCACAAAATATTCAACCAGAATAATGTAAAAGAATCAAAACATATTTACTTTTCATGACAGATTAAATTATAACATTCTGTTAAAAGCATTTTTGTTCAATCAGTGAGATTCTGTTAAAGCTTTATTGACAGCTGCATTGAATTGGGACAACAAAAAATTCTTTAGCCATATGTGATCTTCAAGCAGATCTAATGGGCTATTTTAAATGCATACTGGAAGTGGAAAACAAGGTTTTCAACTATTTTTGGCATGCATTTGAGATAACCTTTTTGTTCCACTTCCTGAATTTTATTGTCCTGCTCACAGTAATGCAAAATACCCTATCCGACAAAAATACTCACATAATAAATATAGACTACCTCTGACCCTGATATATGTATTATATTGTAAAATGGCCTTTTCTGTCAGTTTGTCTGAAAATATTTGGGTCAAGTGCATTGTGGCAAAATAGGAGATGCATTTTCTTTCCCTGATGTAGGAAAAAGGTTAAAGTAATATACCTACTTTTTGCTCTGGAATGGGCATCTTTTCTTGTCAATCCAACATAAAATTCAGCAAAAAGAGAATGTAACTACCCATTCAAAGGAAGAAAAAGTCAAGGACAGGTTTGTTTTGTGTCACTTAATGCATGACATGAATAACTGAATGAGTCATTTTTCTCTTCGGTTTCTATGCATAAATCCCATCATTCAGAGTGAAAACACTACCCTCACTCAAACTGTTTACAGATGTTATTAGAAACCATAAAGTCAAAATCACATGTCTGAAGATCTACTTTGAAAATAGTGAACTTGCAAAGAACATATATTGATTACACAACTTGCCTTGGCAAGACTAGAAGTTTTATCTTCCTCTATTAAGAACAAATTTTTTTTTTTGCTTTGGCCTAAAACTTGCTTTAAGCTCCATTAATTGGTAATTATATATAACACTAATACACCAGAACTCTGTCATGAAACATTATTGTAGAAAATCTAATTGCAACATTGTATTTTAGTTCTGTAAAAAGGTATAATATATAAAAAAAAAGAATTCTGAAATACGTGCTTCAAAAACGAACAATTCACAACCTGTGAATGAATGATTTAGAAAGTTCATTATAGATACATTTGATAAAGTGCATTTATACCTACCTAATCTGAAAACTATTGCTTAAAGCAGTCCCAAGATGCTGATTACCATCAGCAAATGAATACTAAATAGCTGGCAGTTTTGCTCATAGCTGGAGTTTTGTACATCAGGCAAGAAAAGCCTTTTAATAAAGCAGCTCTGTCTGATTCAGAATGGCCCCCAGTGCTATCCAAAATGATGGCTCAACCTTCATTACATTAGGAAAATACAACTCACACATAGAATACTGCAGTCTGACATCTTAATGCAACTGATTCCTGCAAAATACTATAACTGTAGCTCCAGGGAGTGAATTCCCCTATTGTTGGAACTGAATCGTTTGCTAGACTGGCGCAGTGCTGGCCAGCTGGCAACACAGGAGCTGGACCAAAGCCCACAAGATGCTGCCAGTTCCCTAGAGGACACTGCCTGAGAAGCCAGCATGGGAGAAAGGGGCTGCCACCACAGCTCAGACCACCAGCCAGTGGCACAGCAGGCATCTGGCACCAGTAGCTGCACCCACTGCCTCTTCCATTGCATTCCCTTTGAAAGTAGCAGACCACCTCACAGTGCCAGACAGGGCACACAGTGACAGCCACTGGGAGTGGCAAGAGCGAAGACTTAATGAAATTTCTTTAACACTCTTGTAGCAAACTAGCTGTAAGATCAAGAATGCTGCATGGATGAAGGAAAGTCCATATCTTCCGTCAGCTCCAGGAAACGCAACGATGTAAGATAGTTTCTTAAAAGCCTGTACATGAAGGCTGGCCTCTCCTCATTCCTCATATCTGCAGAAAAAGGGAGAAAAGATCAAATTTTTCATCAGTCAGTGAAAGAGATCATTGTGTGTACTTGCGTTGGATGTATTTACATTTCTATATGCAACTGACCTTTTTTAATTGAATTTCATTCCCCTATTTTAAAAGTATTAAAAAAAAAAAAAGTATTTAAAAAGTTCACCCAAAGGGTTAAAGAAGCCAGAGACAGGAACAAATCTCTCACCTTGCAGAAGTCTAGGGGACTTTGCCTGCTCTGGCTTCTCAGTCCTGAGCCATGACAGGAGACTGACAAGCCCTCCTTTCACTCCCAGTTCCACATAATTCAAGGTTTTTTTACTTAACAGTTTGTTGTATCCAGGATAAGTAATAGCTCAGGATAAGTAATAACCAGTCAATCTCAAAAGGTTTCAAGGTTTAATTAAGGGAAACAATGGAAGGCCCTTGTATCCCTTCCAATTTAATGAGTTGAATAGCTCATAGGAATCAGGTCTCTGTTGACATTTCCAATAACTTATTTCTAACAAGGATTGAAATATGACAACAGCTTCTCGTGTTTCAATATTCAATAGGTCATGGCCTGATACCTAAGTTTTGCTTTAGTCTCAGTATGGATGTAATACAAGATAGCCAGAGGTGTCACTGATTTGCTATATGCAGCTTTGAAATTCAGTCACAGATGAGGTTCTTATAATAAGCAACAATTCCATTCAAAGACACATGTAAGGTGTCAGGAGTTATTTCAATTGTTCTTTCTCCATGTCTTTCCCTGTCTCTATCAAGGTTGGGGGGGTTGCATTAATCTGAAGAATACAGAAACAGCTAAACATTTGTGAGTGTAGCATCAAGTATAATACCAAGAGCAGGGAAACAGTATGTTATGTAATGTCAAAAAATGAACCATGCCACTCTACTTGAATTAGAAGGGGTAAGTAACGTTAGAAAATTGAATCTCAGAAAATCAAATTTATTTTGATCCATAATACATAAAGTATTTCAGTGAACCAACAAGGAGGCTATAGTCACACAAATTGTGCCACGTTAACAGATCATTTTTCCCTCTGATAGAATAAAACATAACAGTACAAGTATTAAAACAGAAAAGGTCTAGCATGATACTGTCAAAATGATGTATATGGTTGGAGTGATTTTTGTCTTGAAAGCCAGATGGTTTATCCCCAGTTAGGCAGGATTTTATTTTGAAATAGTCCATTTAACATTAATCTAGCCTCACTTTGAATGTTGTGTGCAATTCTGGGCCTCACAATTGAAAAAGGATGTTAAGGTATTTGAATGCATATAATGTATCCAAAGAAAACAAAAAACAAAACAATAAAACCCAAACAAACCAAAACCAAAAACCAACCAACCAAACAACAAACAAACAAACAAACAAACAAACAAATGGAAACTGTGTTGTAATGGCTATTGGTTTCCAGAATTAGTAATTGTCTTCCTGGAATAAAAAAGGTAATGGCCACTGTACCATCTATACAGTCTATAACCATTTTTATCATCAGTCATGTAGCTTCTGGATGTCGATACCTCATGTTTACATGAAAACAGGAACCCAACAGAATTGCATATCCATTGTAATAGCTGATTGTTTTGCTTATAATTTCCTTTATTCAGTGAAGGAAAATATACTTTTAAGTGCACCGACCAAGGCTGAAAAAAACCAAAACAATGCATCAAAACATGTATTTTTCCTTGTTTTCTCAAAAGATTCCACTATTAATAGAAAAAACTGCAATTAGGAATAGATTAGATATCTAATTATTTGGTGCAACCTTAAAACTGCATACTCTCCAGACAGACAGATCCTTCCTTGTTACAAAATTGCATGCATCTTAGAAACACCAGTAAAATTTTGTACTAAGGTTGCACAAGTAATTATATTTCTTAACACGGCTACTACTTCTTATGTATAAATAAAATATTGAGGCTTGATATGCATAGCATTATTTGGACATATGTCAAAGTTCCTGATTGCAGCTGGCTAATTACTGTATGATTTTAGCTATACTACAGCATCCGTTCTTAATTTTGTCACTTGTCATCTATGCCAAAATCACTCACAGGAGCAAACCCTACAATTAAAACTTCTGCAATATGTAAAGAATGGCAGGAATGTGAATGATGTGTACGTCACAGACTAGACTAGGTCAGCCTTTGGCCTACACATTTCCTGAATTTAATTGATCTTCAGCAAGGCATCATTGCATTCCTCACACAACATCTAAATGTAGCCACCTGTGATGAAGAATGACTTCACTCCCCCAGAAAAACAGAGAAAAGGAAGGAAATAAAAGTTAATGTTGTTATATACACAAGACACTTGTATGCAGTCATGAAACCAAGGTAATAAAAATGCAAAAACCTGGCATTGTCCCTGCCTTGTAGTGTAAATATTTCACAGCACGTTTCTATACTTCTTCATCTGACACCTTGTCTAGTAAGAGTTAAAGATCTATATGAGAACATCAACCCTCAGTCATTTCTACAGTCTCTGCCTTCAAAGATGGCAAAACCAGTTCAAATTACCAAAGGAATATAGCTTAAGAGGTGAAAGTCAGAATCCATATTACCCTTTAGCCCATGCACCAGATTATGTACCTGTCTTCCTCTCTGCATGTTTCTTCCATGACACTACCAATCTTGAAGAGACAAAAGAGAATCCGTGAATACAGAAAGGCCAGAATCCTTTTGTGATCCGTGCTTACTCAAGGGAGTTATAACTTTGCTCTTGGAAGAAGCTGCAGGGCAGTGTTTATCATCATTATTGAGAGAAGTCCATGTGTTCAGGTCCATTGAAAGCACAGATATTCTTGAAAAGATAAACTTACAATTCCTTCACATTTTTCAATCTCTGCTTAAGGTGTCAGTTGCAGGAAATGACACTGTTGTCCTTATTTTTTGACAATGTGAAAACAGCAGAACATGCCACAATTCACTTCTGTAACAATATTTAAACATATACCTTGAGGATGGTTTGTTCTGCTCATTCCAGGCTCTTGCCTGAAGACACCTCTTTTTCTCCAAGGACCACATGCCTAATTGAAATGGCAGCAAAAGTAACAGGAGGAAAATATGACCCAAAGACTCAGTCTTAATTATGACACTGGCCCTGATCGATCACTGAATCTGGAGAAGAAAAAAATACCCAGGGCAATGACTGTCCAGATACACAATTAATTGCTTATTGAAATAGCAGGTAGGCATCAAAATGTCTCTGAGTGAACTGGTGACAAACAAGTAGAACAAAAACATGCATATGAGAAAATCCTCGATTTTAAGAGAACTTGAAGCACTTTTTTCTGTTTTGTCATTCTTCAGTTTGAAAATAATGCACCTCCACAAGTCCTAATTTATACAGTATATACACTACTTATGCAATGCTTATCATAAAAAACCCACAAACCGACAACCATATTTCAAAATATTTCTAGTATTAAAATCCATATAATGAACTTCTGAATTGGTGGTCATAGTACACTTCCACAATTACTAATTTTCTGGAGTCTTGTTCTAATTTAGCTGTTTGATACTTAGATTAAAAAAAAAGTAGTCTTGCCTTGCATTTTTTGCACTTGGTTACTTATAAATTAAACCAGAAGAGCCATAAGAACCTACCACCAGTAAATTATTTAATAACCAAAGATTGAGACCATAATAGGTACTCAGGTAGAATGGCAAAGACTTCGGAGACTATGATAGGACTGCCTATAAGGCATTCCCATATAGAATTCAGAATTACCATTGGATTTACCATGTTTTCATTTTCACATCTTAAAAAGCAAAAACTTTAAAAAGATAAAAAATCCCTGGTTATGAGCAGGATAAGAAGAGAAGGCTACTGAGAGCTTATGGGCCAGGACTCTGCACTGGTGCAGCCTTACCTTGAATACTGTGTGCAGTTTTGGGCACCACAATATAAGAAAGAGAGTGTCCAAAGGAGGGCAACAGAGATGGTAATGGGCCTTGAGGGAAAGCTCCTTTAGGAGCGGCTGAGGTCACTTGGTCTGTTCAGCCTGGAGAAGAGGAGACTGAGGGGAGACCTCATTGCAGTTACAACTTCCTTGTGAGGGGAAGAGGAGGGGCAGGCAATCTCTTCTCTGTGGTCACGAGTGACAGGACCCCAGGGAATGGCATAAAGCTGTGTCAGGGGAGGTTCAGGTTATATATCACGAAAGATTTTTCACACAGAAGGTGGTTGGGCACTGAAACAGACTCCCTAAGGAAGTGGTCACAGCACCAAGCCTGACAGAGTTCAGGAAGCACTTGTACAACCCTCTCAGGCACATGGTGTGATTCTTGGGCAGGGCCAGGATTTGGACTCGATGCACCTTGTGGGTCCCTTTCAACTCGGCATATTCTGTGATTCTGTGACTTAAGTGAGGGCAGGGACAGGGGCATTATAGTGGGAGAACTGCTACAGGCTGCCTATCCATGAATACAGTGAATGAGGCAGACAAATAGGAACAGCCTCACATTCACAAGTTCTGATTTTCATGGGGGATTTCAGCCACCTTGACATCTGTTGGAAGAATGACATAGCAGGACACAAACAATCCAGAAGGTTCCTGGAAGATGTTGATAACTTCTTTCTCCCAGTGACAGACGAGCCAATGAGAAGAGGTGCTATGCTGGACTTTTTTGTCACCAACAAGGAGAGGCTGGTGGGGAATATGAAGCTTAAGGTCAACCTTGGCTACAGTGACCAAGTAGTGGAGTTCAAAACCCTTAGGGCAGCGAGGAAGATGTATGGCAATCCTGGACTTTAGGAGAGCAGACTTTGGCCTTTAAGGGACCTGCTTCATAGACTACCATGGGATAAAGACATGGAGGGAAGAGGGGCCCAGAAAATCTCGTTAATAGTCAAGGCTCTCATCCTCCAAGCTCAGGAGAGATGCATCCTGAAGAAGAGGAAGTCAGGCAAAAATGCCAGGAGGCCTGTGTGGATGAACAAGGAGTTCCCGGATAAACACAGACACAAAAAGGAAGCCCACAGATGGTGGGAAGCAAGGACAGGTAGCCTGAGGGGAATACAGAGAAATTGTTGAAACTGACAGGGATCAGGTTAGGAAAGCCAAAGTCCTGACAAAATTAAACCTGGCCAGGGATGTCAAGGCCAACAAGAAGAGCTTCTATTAGTACGTCAGTGATAAACAGAAGACTAGGGAAAATATGGTCTCTCTCTGGAAAAAACAAGGACCTGATTACCCAGGACATGGAGAAGAATAAAGTATTCAACAACTGTTTTGCCCTGATCTTCAGTGGTAGATGCACCAATCACACTGTCCAAGCCACAGAAGATAAAGGGAGGGTCTGGGAGAATGAAGGAGATTCTCCTGCTATAGGAGAAGCAGCAGTTTGAGAAAATCTAAAGAACCTGAACGTGCACAAGTCCACAGGACTTCATGAGATATGTCTGCAGAACCTGAGTAAACTGGTGGATGAAGTGACTAAGCCAGAATCCACTACATTTCAGGAGTCATGGCAGTCCAGTTAAGTTCCCACTGACTGGAAAAGGAAACACAACCACCATTTTTAAGAAGAGAAATAAGAAACGTCTGGGGAACTACAAGAATGGAAGTCTCACCTTGGTGCCTGACAAGATTAAGTCCTGGAAACTCTACTAAGACACATGGAAAGTAAGGAAGCAATGGTGACAGACAACACAGTTTTGCTAAGGGCAAATTGTGCCTGACAATTTGGTGGCCTTCTATTGTTGGGTTACAGCTGTGGTAGATGAGGAATGAGCAACTGACCTCATCTACCTGGACTTCTGCAAAGTATTTGATACTGTCCCACATGACACCCTTGCCTAAACTAGAGACATGGATTTGATGGACTTTTTGGTGGATATGGAATTAGCTGGATGATCTCACTCAAAATGTTATCAATGGCTTGATGTCCAAGTGGACAGCAGTGACCTCTTGAAGTGAGTCCAGAGGAGGCCACGAAGATGATTAAAGGGATAGAGCACCTCTCCAATGAAGACAGGCTGAGAGAGTAGGGTTTGTTCAGCCTGGAGAAGAGAAGGCTCCAGGAAGATCTCAGAGCAGCTTAGAGTACCTAAAGAGTACCTACAAGAGAGCTGGAGAGGGACTTTTTACAAGGGCATGTAGCACCAGGACAAGGAGGAATGGCTTTAAACTGAAAGAGAGTAGTTTTAGATTGAACACTAGAAAGAAATTCTTTTCTGGGGGGTGGTGAGGCACTAGAGGACCAGAGAAGCAGTTGGTGACCCATTCCTGGAAGTATTTGAGATGAGGCTGGACAGGGCTTTGAACAACCTGGTCAAAGTGGAAGGTCCCCTTGCCTATGGTAGGGGAGTTGGAACTACATGATCTTTAAGGTCAGTTCCCATACAAGGCTTTCTATGATTCTATGATACATCAAAAAGTCGTTGATGGGTATAGTTGCTGTGGAACAACAACAGGAAAAACAGGAGTTAATGTTTATGAAAATGAGGTGTCAGTATCAGCAGTTCAACAGGTCAGTACCAAAATATTAATGATGGAAATAATGTTTTTGAAGAAATTGTTCATTTTCTTTTTGGATAATCACCATAACTTCATTATTGTAGCAGAAAAGCACATGGTAAAACTCCTCGAGATCAGTTGTGTTCTTGTTGAAAAATACTTAAATAGCAGAAGAGAGATCAACATTAAGAATTGTTTGTGCTAAAAACTAATTTCTACTACTGTACAATACTGTTCTTCATTAGACTTAGAAGAGCAAATTTCCATCATTAAATGTTTTTTAATGTCAACCATTATAATTTTTGGAGATGATAATTAACCAGCTAACACTACATGAGAAATATAAAGCAAAAACATAATATGTTCTTTTCTAATTAAAATAAGAAAAAGAATTGTTCTTCCATTTCTGCAACATCTCAAAGTCAATGCAAGGTAACAGGTTCCAAAAGCTGAGATAAAACAGGAAAAATGGAATGCATACATTAACAGCAGTTTTCTCGTTTTAAGTTTTGTCTAACTTCTACTGAGGTTGAACTCCTTCTGAGAAATTCAGTTCTACCCCTATACTCCTATTGAGCCCTGTCCTGAAAAAGTTCAACAGATTATTTTGGATAAAAATAACTGCAGATTATCTCATAATCAACTTCTCAGAATTTAATCATCAAGAATTTAGTCATATAATTACTATTTTGCCATGATAAAAGTTATCTTTTTTTCATTAGACCTCATTATGGTTTTTATACTTACTGCACCTACAAAACCCACTAAAATCAGCTTAATTTTCCTTACTATAAAACTGAAACATCTGCTAAACCTATTTCAGAGATAATAATTTGCTGGATTTATAATGAGCATGTTCTGAATTGATCTGATTAGCATGTCTTGAGAATAAAGGTTGCAAGACCTTTTAGGATTAAAGCATCATTTTTAGCAACTTATGTTGGGTTGTTTTTTTTGTTTTGTTTGGGTCTGGTATTTTGTCAGACTCCTTTAGGACTGAGGTTGTTTATTGTTTTGCCTCAGCTCCATAGCTTGGGGAAGGGAAAGGGTACAGTATCAGTTAGTTATCCTTATATCTGTATTAAGAAATTATTAAAACCACTACAATTTTTTGTGATATTCCAAATATTCACAATGAGTGTAGAAAATACATTACATTTCACATCAATATCATATAGTATATGGGGGAAAAAAGGAGGGAGGTAATTTATTTACTCTTGTTTTTGAGAAAGAGATCTCCTAATTACATGAGAACTGTTAAAAACCAGTGCTTTTCTTCAGTTTTGGAAACACAACTGTTGTTGTTGTAAAGTGAAAGATAAACAGATATAATGCCATGTGCCCATGGTAAGGTTGAGAGGAGCTGTTTGGTAGGGGGTAGATCAGGAAACAGGAATGATACTAGATATGATAACACTCTGAAGTGGATTATCTTCCCAGGATTGCTGTTCTGCCTCATTTTGCCAGGGACTTAACTCTGCAAGGTACTGAGGGTTTTGGGGACTGAATCAGCAAAATACACTAACATCAAATAATGTCCATTATTTGTATACATGTATACAAAAAGCCCAAGTGTAATATTACACACATCTTTGAACCAGCTTAATTGCCAAGAGCTGTCTACAAGAATAATATTGTTGCATATAACCTCAGTACAGAAAAGCACCAAACTATAAGCTTATGACACCTGCCCAAATATTCAGAAATACACCTTGCAGGACAAATTAATCTGAAGTATTTTTTATGCCATTCTGAAGATATCATCACCATGAGATCAAGTATTTGTATTGTACTTTTCACTATAAGCAAGACATGAGGTAATAACTCTCCTAACGTCAACTAGACAGGAAAAAAATTAAACTAAACAAAACAAACACTCCAAGTGTGCAATGTTAACTATACCCCCTGGGCTCTTCAGTATATCATCAACCATTAAATTTCAGCAAAATGGATCAACAGAGAATGAAGGCATCAAACGCAGACACCCTGAATGCTGGACACATAAAGTACTGCTGATATACACAAACTCAAAAAAAGCAAAGCAATTTGTGGGGTTTTGTGTGAACAGCCATACAACAAGGCTACTCTTGTGAGTGTACATGGCTCAGTATTTAGCTGGACAGAAGGTTGTTTCTTCTTCTCTTCAAAAATCAATGTGCTTAGTAACCCTTGCTGATGTGTCATCTGCCACTATATAAGAGCATCCCATGTAAATGAGACTATATGCATTCACTTGCAAACGTAGAGACAGAAGATTAATTCATAGCATGTAAAGGTTTCATAAAGAGCCAGGCTAGTTAAGTTAGTTATCTGTAATGGAGGAAACGAAGTTTATGTGGTTTTTAAGAACTAGAAAACAACTTCGGTGTTTCTCTTTCTTTCCCTCATCTCCTGTCATAAGCAAACAAATAAAATTCCTTAATTCTTCCCCATGTATTTCACTAAGGAATGGATGAAATGTAACAGAACAAATACAGGAAAAATCTGTTGTAAAATAAATCACCCTGACCAGAGAGCATGCAAGCAAGAAGCTACAGTATGAGACATTGGTAACAGAATCCTGGTACTTGTTCACCCTTAAAACTCTTAAAAGGTATTCAGGGTCTTCAGCACTTATTGAAAATTGAATGATTTCTTCTCAGAAAGTATAAACATCAATTAAATCTCTCAAACAATTTTTACATTTACCTTTCCACAATTCTTCAGTAATTACCTTCCTAACTCTAAAGGACAGGGCTTTTAAGTCATGACTTGAGCAGTATTTTGTTGGCTGAAGAGAGGATGGATGAAGCACTTATACAATGATCTGATGCTGGAAAATCTAAACCACAGTACCTAAGTTTAAGAGCAGTAAAATTGTTGAGCATTGGCCATTTTGCCAGACTCATAGCCAGTGCTCAAGATATGGTGACAGGCATTCCCTATTACTATTACTATCATCAGTACAACCCCTCAAAATTATCTTTCCACCCACTGAACCAGTTAGCCCTGAGAAACAGCAAAGACAAGAAACTGCTCATAATCTTCTGTCATTTACATTATCCTCTTTTTATTAAAGACTCAGTTTAAAGAAGCACTCACCAATAAGTTGAAATCTATCCCTATAGCAGGAATTATTTAAATCTCACTGAAAGGAAAAAACATCTTTTAATTCTGCAGCCTCTGAGGTCTGATTGATTTTGGCACTGGAGCCATATTTTGCTATCCTCATGGTAGATCTGTTCTTTATTTCAGAGGTATAATTCCAGTTAGTGTGGATGCATATTCTCTTGCTGTTTGAAAGGTCAGCTTGGATTTCAAAAGCCAGCAAGATTTGCCAAGAGGCCTCAGTCAAAATTGTTCCCACAGACCACAATGCTCCACAGCATCCACAGTACCAAAATATCTCATTTGAATCAACCAAGTTATACCTATATGACCTCCAGCCACACCTTGGAACCTGAGCAGTGATAGGTTATTTATCCTCCAATTAACCCTCAAGAATGCCTCTATTTTGTGTCCTATTAATTAACATCCATACAATGTAGTTTCATCCAGGGTATATTTTGAAATCCAAACATAAAACAACATTTAAACATTTCTTCCTATGATCCCTGAAGTATGGACTTTACACAAGGTATTAGAGAGGTATTTCTACAAAGATCTTTCAAGTGGTATTCTGTTTCAAGTATGAGAAAGGCCTAGCACACTGAGAGAACATCTCAAATAATGGAAAGCATTACCTTTTTCATTTTGTTAAATTAACACATAGAACAATTTCTAATATCAAACTGCTTAGCACATACTACACAGGTTCCATTACTGTTGTTTAAACTCAGACAACATTTTTTTTAAAAAAACAAGTCCACATATAAAAGATCTACATGGGAAGAAGCAAGAAATTAGAAAGATACCTCACCACAATTTATGAACCAGATTTTTTAAAAGCGCTCACGACACCTTTACTCACCTTTCAACATTGATAATAGTAAACCTCAAGGCAGCCAATCCAGGTGTGTGTTTTTCAGAGTCATGTTATACATTTATTTTTTCTAGAATATAGATCATAAGAAGTTAATAAACAACTAATAAACAACTTGGAGCTGAATTTACCTCTAGTGAAACAGTGTTCTGAACAGTGTGGACATACAGTATGTTAGAAATAGGGTTTAATTTCTTTTCACTTAAGAAATGTGCTATATTTTAGAAGGTCAAAATTTTTCTCTATGGTTTAATTTTTTTAATAACAGAAGATCATAGAGGAGAAAGAAAACCTGCTTGGGTGACCTCACAATCTGGTGTGCTAACAGTGAGCACAGTGAACTATTCTTAGTTAGCAACAAGTTCTCAAGCATCAGCTGATGGACAAGATGACATACTCCATTTTAAGTAGAACTGAGGCACTAATTGGAAGAAAATATCACTCTGCTTGAAGAAAAATCATAGGTTATAGTTGCATTGCTGTTTTGAATCACCAGTCAGTCCCACCCTAATAAAAAGGGTGAGTTTTAGACCCTGATTGATTTCTGGGTGCTGAAAAGAAATTATTAGAGCACAGTCCACCCACAGTGCACTTAAAGTGATTCAGAGCTGACAGGCAATAAAAGAAATATTGTTCCTCTTCTCATTTAGCAGAACAAAAATAGCTGTATGCAATTTTATTTCTGAATTTGATAAGTGAAAAATGACTCATTTTATTAGACAAAGACCATTTAAAATGTTAAAAAGCCTGCTCTTACAATTTGCATATTTTGAAAATTAACTTGGTTTATCACAAAACAGTTAATATAGTATTACAAGATATGTGAAAGCCCATCATATTACTTTTCAGTTTTGCATTATATTAATGGTCATAAAAAGTATACATTAAAGATATCATGTAGCTGTTTGTATATCGTTTCACATTTTGGACTGTCGTTTAACATTTAGGCACGATGGGAGAACCAAAATCAAAGGTCTTAATGTGCTGTTTACACACAGCAATAAACCAAAAAGCGAATGGACTAATAAGGAGAACCTGTTTTGAATTTTATGCCTCTTCACTGTATTTACAAATAGATGTGCCAATCAAAACTGCAATTACAAATTGCTTTATCCTACCTGTGACTCACAAATGACTTTGTAGCTTTTTGTTGTTGCTAGTTCTGTGCCCCAAATTAGGTAGGTGATGAAGATTTTACAGGTTGAGAGGGTGTCCTTAAACCATTATTGTTCTCACATATGCACACACTTATGGTTAATGCATATTGATAGAGCATATTGATGTGTGTATTGATATTGTCTTTCCTCCCTCCATCCTTTTCCCGTCTGTGCCATCAAAAAAGAAGAGTGGTGTAGAGAAAAGATATGGTTACACACCCGATCCGGAAACAGCTCAGTCAGGCTGGACAGGTGGATGTTAATATATATGTAAAGTAAGATAGATTTTTAAAAATCAGATTGACACCAACCATTAGAAATTCACACTAGAACTACCATTTTACTAATTACAGTCAAAATACAAATATCCTCTATTTTGCCAGTTCTTTAATTTTAGAAGTTTAATTTAAGAGGAATACTGGGGAAAAAAACCTCTAGGAGTCAGAGTAAGAGTCAGAAAAGATGATTTAATTTTTAAGTCACCAGGCTGGAATTCAGGACACAGTTCATCTGAGTTCACTGCAGGCTTTTTTGTATAATTTTAAAACCATCTAATTGAATCTCTTCATAAATCTCTTTTGTCTACAACTCATTCAGTCTATGAACTCTTTGGAGAAAAAAAAAAAAAGGGGTTTTGCTTGTATGAAAGCTGCACCTAGCTCACAGGGCCTTGCAATGGCCACTTACACCTGGAAAATGAATAATGAGGTTGCCTGAGAGAAGCCCCCAGTGAACATCTGCAAAGCAAATTGATTATTCTTCTCCCCAAGCCTTCCTACCTTCAGATGTCTACAAGTAAACTCAACAGCAGCTAGAAACAGTGTTCTCAGAAGCCAGTGTTACACCAACCAGTGTCATCATGTTTTGTTTTACTGTCCCATTTTCCCTTTGCTTTTACAAATGGATATTGTATCTTTGTCCTGTGTTTTCTACACTATCTAGAGCAAAGAGAGTCCTGATCCATTGGAATTATGGTGTTCCTGTGTTACCAAAAAAGGCCCAGTTCCAATACATTTCCCTGCTGGCCCTTGGGGTGCCCCTTTCCTCCCAGCACCTACAGAGCCCACAGCCTGTGCAGAATTTGGTAGACCACACTGCCCAGAGAATTTGTGGATGGCCTGCCCCTGGAAGTGTTTAAGGCCGGGCTGGATGGAGCTCTGGGCAATCTGGTCTAGTGGAAGGTTCCCTGCACATGGCAGGGGGGTTGAAACTAGATGATCTCTACGATCCCTTTGAACTCAAGTCATCCTATGATTCAATGATTCTATGATTTTTACTCATTTGAAAAATAACAGTACAGTGAAATCCTCTTTAAGCCATCCAGCTCTTATAATTTCATATTTTAAGCAAAATAATTTTATATGTTATATAAAATTGGAAAATAATAAGCACTGTGGTTGGAATTATTAGGCTACAAACTATTTGAGAGTATTATTTCTCTGATTTTTTCTAGGTCTGTGGTCCCTTCTTCACAGAAACTTTGCTTAAAGTACAACAATCTCCACTTCCAATCAGGATGTGGGAGTGGGAGAGAGAATTACAGTTAAAAGAATTACAACAGGTTTGCATTTCCTTTAATGTTGTATTTCTTCTTAAATAAAAATAATTTCAGTGTTGTTTAATCTGGCTGACAAAGTTAAAATTAGTGCAAAAGCATAAGGAGAGAAATGAACACATCTATAAACGAGAAACAGTGAATTTGGAAAAAAATAAAGTTATAAACAAGGTCTGAAATGAAATGGATTCATTTTTTTGAAGCAAGCTCACTTCCCCTTTATCACATTTTGAATCATTACCATGTAATGAATCATTTTCATCAAAATATTAATATCTCACGTGGCTTTTTACTGGCTAAGTGATGCAGTCACCATAAATTTAATTATGACAAAAGGAAATTACTGTTAAACTTTGTAATGTAAAATCCTTTACTTAAAAAATTAATTTGGCACAAATGTTAATAATTTGGGGGGGGCAGAGGGGGTGGTGTCTGGATTTCTTTTCATTTGGGGAAAGTTACATGTATCATACCAGGTCAACGGCCCAAATGTTTGTAAAAGTATATGAAGGAAAGAGCAAAACTGCAACATCCTGAGAGCTAGTCTGGCTATTCCTGATGAGATCTTGCTGATCAACTTGCCTTGAAACATTGTGCAAGGCTTGCAGCCTTGGTCAGCAAATGATGAAAGTTCCTTTTTACAGAAGCTATAATATTTTAGCACTGGGGAAGTGATCATGATCTTAAATTGAGAAGCAGTGGAGTAGTCTTTTACGTAACATGATAGTCCACAGAACCCCCATGGGATGCATTAGAGCAAACACCGCAGAGCAAAAACTCTGCAAGTTGCTCTGGAAATGCACAGCCATCTTTTATGCAGCCTTACTCTGGGTATTTGAATGTTGTCAAGGACAGCTCTAGGCACAGACTAAGTCACAAGTTGCCTAAGGCAGGACACTATAGAAGGTAGCAGAGTACCAGGGGTACTCTGTCTTGTCAGACTGTGCCAGTTCCCCAATGTGCCAGGTTTGCTATCACAGTTCTGAAACAAAGAGGCAGAAGGTCTTTTTTGAGGGGGAAAAAAATAATAAAAAAATATTCCCACTTTTTTCTTGTTCTTCACCTTGACAGTACATTTACATCACAGGAAAAAGTTCAAAGACAATATATGTGCACAGTTAAATATTAGAAAAATACAAATTACCAAATCAAATTTGGATCTACAGATTGGAGTCCTAAACCATTATCAACCCTTCTCAGCTGGGAAGACATTAAAATATCTGACTAGATAATAAAAAATGTCATCTACATATGTGTGTAGACGATATAAGGGCACACTTACCTTTTTTTCTCTAAGATGGGCAACATGCTTTTGAAACTCTAAGTTTTGTGAAAACTTCTTCATCAAAGGGCATCTATTTTGGATTAAACCTACCTTTATTAAATCAAGTTCTGTTAAGGGCAAATTGTTCACTATTGACCCAATTATCTAACTTGTGTGTGTACTTACCTACCCACATGTACTCTGGCAAACGCTATAATTACCCTAATGAATCACAAATAGAATTTTCATTTTACCTTGCAAGTACCGGAAAGCAGTGACTAGAGCATGACTTGATTATATAAATGCTACCTTACTTCCAGGAATGATGACAGAGCCGGTAAAAAGTGTCGTTAAATATAGTTCTAAATGAGCCACTCTGTTCAGCAGCTAGAGAAAAAAACAAAAATCAGAAAAATACAGTGAAAGAAAGTAACAAAAGAAGAAAGACCTAAAAAAAAAGTCACCATAATCTGATGTAAAAGATGGAAGACAAAAAAAGCACCAATACACTGAAATTAAAAGCCTCCGTAGGAAGGATTTAGAAGTGGGGAGACAAAAAACATGTTACATAATGTAATACTCAAAAGGCAGGAAACACATTTACGATTCTTCTCCTCCAGTTTTCTAACGTACTTAGAAGAATCCATTTCCATGCAACCTATACATATGAAACCACTGGAAAGCCCCAGCTATTTCTGCCAGTGTTCATCATAATGTACACTCCAAAGACTACCTCCAGATCTCTTTTCTGAAGAACACTTATTTCAAATTCCTGTGACACAAAACGTTTTTTATTAGTGCCATGGCACTATGGCCAGCTATGTTCTGCCTTCTGACAACTCTTCAGCTTGTGGAAACCAGAAAATAAGAGGGTGAGAATATCTGCAAAGCTATTAAGAAAAGTAGATGAGACTGCCATTGGGTTCTGCACAGTAGGATCCAGCAGATAACTAGCCTCGGTTTCATTTGATTTATTTTGGCTTTTTTTTTTTTAATTGATCAGTGAACTTCCGTCTGTGGCTGGATTGTGGTTACACCTCCTTAGGCTGGCACCATGATTTTTGAAGGCATCTTTATTTAGAAAAATGTTTAGAAATATATTATTTCATGTATATATTCATATATCTATATATGAAAATAGTTTACGTTCTGATGCAGGGGATTGAATTTGAAGTTTTGTTTCTCTTTCTCTTTCTTTACATGTCAATTCTCTCTTTTTAAATCTTGATTCATTTTAGGGGGTGTTTTGTTCATTTCTTTATACTCTTAGGGAAGAAGGTACTATTTTTCCTGGGACAAATCCTAGTGTGATTTTGATAAGAACACAAAAGTACAAACACAAAACCAGTTTCTGAAATTTAAAGAGACTGGAGCAACTAACATGGCTTTGTCAAGAACAAAGCTTGTTAAACACTCCTAAGTCCTCTATGGCAGGGTAACTGGCCTTACAAACAGAGGACATGCTGTAGGTGTTATACGGCTCAGCCTCTGGCACTGTTTCATGTGACATTTTCAAAGCAAGCTAAGGGAAACCAGTCAAGCTGAACTTGATGTTAGGTGGGGGCAAAAGAAAGAAAAATATTACAGAATATCAGTGGGTCACAGCAAAACTGATGAAGAGTGTATTAGGTTACAGTGGTTTCTCCAGGATCCAGTATTGATTACAGACTGTGGAAAAGGTATTAGGCATATGAGATTGAAAGAAGATATGAAGGTGGAACAGACTGCAAATACATTGAGGAAAAGATTATAACTCCAAAGAAATTAAAAAAATTACCTGAAAAATAAGAAAACAAAAATCATTAAAGATACATGCTTATGGGAATAATCCAACTCACACAAATAGAGACCGACAAAACTGACCTTATAATTTAGTCCCTAATGAATCATGACCTGAAAACAGTCAACATGGTGCTGTAAAAAACTGCAAAACACAATGCAGTGTGGATAAACAGGAGTTTAACAGACAAATCTCCAATCTGTACTATTAAGTCTTCAATCATAAGATCTTACCCAGTTTGGGGATCCAGAGATCAGCAAGGGCACAATCGCAAACAGTCTAGAGAATTATCAGATATCTCAAACCCTATTCTCTGAGAAAAATCTTCTAGAAAAGCTGATGAAAACATGTTAACCATCCTAAAATGCAGAAAATGATGTTACAAAGAGGAAAGACATTACTTAGAAGTAATGGCGTGACATTGCAACAACAAATAACTAAATTACACATTTTGGAAAACTTTATAGTGGTGAAGAAAGTTGACCACAAAAACGTATCCCCTGGGGAGATGTCTTCCATCAGCGGAGACCTTTAAGGATAGAACAAGCAAGCACCTGCTTTCCTATAGAGCAGACATTGTCCATGTTTGATCAATAACACCAACTGACTGATTAAATTGAGTACAGGAAACATGAAGCAGATCAACTTCTAATCTTCTTCCTCAAGAAACCATAATGTATTTAAAGCACAAATGTCTCTGAGTCTGAATTCTCAAATTAAGACACCAAACCTGAGTATTGTTGACAAAAACTTAACTTTTACATACGATTCAAGGCACTTTGTTCACTCTAAGATGCACAAAGCTTTTCTACTTTTTATTGATTTTAATGCCTGGATTATAACACATCCTGCCCAGCAGAGGTATACTTTCTACAGTGAAAACAGCATTTTGACCAGATAAAAATATCTACATCCCTCACTAACCTTTTGAAATACATGTAAATGACAGCTATGCTACTTAAATATATACATTTATTTTTAAAGCTGTTAACTGTCATTATGGAGTGGCTTGATTGCTAGGAGCACAGCAGTCACATCTCTGCAAACCACTTATTTCTGCAGAACATTCCTTGGACACAGTATGAATAACACTATCTCTAACAAGTGCTTAGTCTATGTAGCTTAAGAATCAGCGTGTATAAAGGTAGCAGCCTTCTCTAGAATATGCTCTGTGGGGGGCCCCAGCTGGTCTGGGGTCTCTATGAGAACTGGAAAAGCTGAAGGTGGAACCATAGCACATGGCAAGGTGGCAAGCACGAACAGAAAGGATGTAACACAGAATGGGTTTCCTGTCTGTAGTGCTGAGTCATTGTTGACAGACATGAGTGGTTTGTATGTCCAATTGTAAATTATTTATGTTAACAAGAAACCAATTAGGGCTTGACATGTATGCCCTGGAAAGTGTATAAAAGTCACAGCAGGTGTTCAATAAAAGGTCCCTTCTTAAGAAGAAATTTTGTCGGCTTGTCCACCCCGACCCGCGACAATACTCTAAATAGAGTACATTATGTATTACTTACATGCATTTTGGCCATGATTTATCACCAGAGCACGACATCCCCTCTAGTCAGTTCAGCCATTTTCATTGTATTAGACACTAAGAGAGAAATTAAAAAAAAAAAAAGAAAAAAAAATACACCAAAACCGAAAACACATGGCATTTGAAAAAACCTTCTCCAGCTTCTTTCTATGCTGCATCTTTGGTTTAAGCAATTTGGAGGCAAAATCTTTTTTTACCTAAATTAACCATTTTACACACATTTTTTAAATTGAACCTAGAACCTTACTACCTATGAATGTGGCATAAGTAAAAGAGGAAAACTGGTATTAACAACTATATATTATCATAATATTTTATTCTATGTCAAGAAAATCATTTATGCCTTACTTGTAGTATAAACTTGTCAGTCTTGACCCACTAACAATGATCTGCCCTAAAATAAATTACAGGCTTTTATACCTGGTCCAGATTCATACAAGAAAAGAAATAATAGTATGTTCTCCAAAGTAGACTCTATTTGTATATTTTATTTCCACAAACGTATAAAATCTTATTTCTTTCATACTTTTGCTTAAAGCATCTCCTGAAAACTGATAAGATGATCTACACTGGGATTCTTCCCATCCTACTCTACAATTATGCATTCTTCAGTTGTAGTAAGGTCACATTTCTGTAAGGAAAATAGTTTTGATTGTATGCATTAGAAAAATCCAACACTTGCTAAATGCAAAGCAGAGCAAAAACAGCCCCTTGTAGTTTATGAACAAGAGGAGAAAAAGCCCCAACGTTTATGGTTGCTTAAAAGTATCTATCCACAAACTATAATATAAAAGATCAGCTAAACATTAAAAAAAAAATTGCTTAATCATATTTCTATTCAACAGTAAGAACAATACATATAAAAATAAAACCCTGGAACTCTGAAGATAATTACATTTAAAATATAGCCAAATGTTTTAGTTTTCTTTCAAAACCTGGAGAGCTTTTTCTTACAGTCAAAACCAATTATTCTTTTTGTCATTGTCTGATGTTAATTAATGGCTTTGTATTGACCTCAGTGAGCACAGATGTTTTGCAAGGTGCATTCTGTTAAAAGCTATTGATAGTCTAAATACTTCATAGTAACTAGCTCTGTCTTTCTCCTCCCTGTAATTCTCATACTCTGAACTAATTAAAGCTAGGAGTGTTTACTAGTAATTTAATGGAAAAGGCAATAATCTTTACCCTTACTGAAATTGCATTGACTTAGCACAACACTTGTATTTTCCAGACTAATCTGTAAACTAAACAACAAAGAGCACTAGATCTGAAAAAGGTTAAAATGTGAATTCCAGAGCAAAGACAATCAGTGAAGATGTAACCATTCACGGGAATGCAGAGTGGTTGTGGGAAGTCAAGATGAACTTATTAATTAGGCAGTGCTATTAATTTAACAGCTCAGAAAAAACAATGTTTTGCTGAAACAAGATATTACTTTGTTTCTAGTGTGTAAGCAGACGTAAGAACAGGCAGAGAACATCATGTCTTTCCTGCGACTCAGAAGTACATTATGAAATATTTCCTGTTTGCATGAGGTCCCCAGCAAGAACCCCCACCTTAAATCTAGACTGTTAGATGTGGGCATTCACAGCCTGAAAAAGAAAAGAAGTCTATGTATTATAAATAAGAGGTTAACAATTTGTCTTATGTTCTGTGTCTGTGACAAATTAATAACATACGGAGAGTTCAAGATAATGCATTTTCAGAGAAAAATTAAAAAGTATATAGGGCCCTCTGATTGTGAAAAGTCTCACAGCCCTGACACAATCTGAAAAATTGGGTCTTCCACCCCATTCTCTCATAATCTGTGATGTACAACAGCCCAAGAAAAAGTATCTGGGCTCCACTTTACCAGGAATGGAAGAGGAATTGGAATCTCAGGATAGCTAATCATCACTTTCTGTCAATTAAAGCCATCAAATCTGACGTGCTTTTACAATCCTGCAAATCTCCAGTCCCTAAAATCTCTGGCTGTCCCACAGCAGTTGGAACTCACTGGTACGAAGTAATCAATGTTGTGGAGATACAGAAATGGTTCTGTGCTTGTGTTGTGGAGATATATCTGGAAAAGAAGGATTTGTATGACCTTGTAGTGCTCCTACCAAAGCAACTAACAGCTGTAATCTCACACCTCTGTCAGTGACTATCTTCCCTGTCTTTCTGACAGTCACAGGTCTTGAGATACAACTAATGGACTGAAAGCAGTGAATCTCTTCCAATAACACCTTGGTTAAGACTTACTTGTAACAACAGCACTGACTCAGTACTGGTCTTTAGCCAGAAGCAGCTGAGGTACAAACATGTTTTATTCTGTTGCCCTCGCAGCTTTAAGCTGGAAACTGTCCATTGGTGAGGACAATGAAGTCTTAAACCACTGCAGCTGTTACCTAAAGGTTTGTTAGCAGAATCCTAACTGAACTTTCAGGCTATATCTAGACTACTAAATTAAAACTGTCAGGACCATGCCAATCCTTGAAGCCAGCTGAGAAGGATCAGTCTGCATTTGTGCTCCTTAAATCTTCTAGCCTCTGACCCGAACCGGTTGCACGCTAACAGCTGTCAGGAGTGGGCCCTGACACATTTTTTACTCTGTTTATGCCAGGTACTGTTTCAGAGTGATGCACTCCAGTGCCCAGCAACCTTCCCGGGAATAAATTAAACATATAGGTGTAGATGCAGAATCCCTTTTGTTATTGTCAGACTAGATTATGCAAGGTTTGGTATTCAGACTGTGCTAGGTAGCGAGTGCTATTTTCTTTTTCTCACAGCATTAAGATGTCAAGGTATAAGGGATTTCTGACAATTTCTTACATAATAATCTATTACAACATCCTATCTTTTTTGGATTGGATATTTGAATGCATCATAACATCGTATCTCTTTGGTCCTTTTCATTCTTAAAACTGTAAGATCAAACACCAAAGCCATAAAATAATATTAAATTTTCATGCAGCATCCTAAAATGGTGGCTCTTAAGTTGTTTACTCTTAAGATGAAGACTTAAAAATTTCAGATTTTCCTTAGATATACCTTTTTTTTCCCCTAGTTCAAGTTTATTTATACTTTTAAGAATACTTGGATAAGGTACATCTTAGATTAAATAAGACAGATAAACCAAAACCAGGTCAAAGGGCTAATACTATTTTCCCTCAGTTGAGCTATAGCAAAATATAGCCAACCAGTGTCACAGAACTCTTCCTGGAATTTAATCAAAGAAGGGCTGAAAATACCACAAACAAAACCAATAGATGATGGAAATTTCCAGAGGGACATGGTCATGAGTTTTCTAATATTTCTTGAATATAGATGCCTTTTTTCATTTTCCAAATCACATTTTCAACCCCAGCTAGAACGCTGGAGCTGAAACTCAGTGCCTTTATTTTTTCTACTCTTCAGTTTGTGAACAGCTTACTGAAAACCACCTGTATTTCTGCCAACATTTGTTTTCTTTAAAGCCAGCTTTGGTAGTCAGGCAGCGGAACCAGATGCTCCAATGCAATTTCTGGAATCTGAAAATAATAATACAGCAATTTAGAACCCTGTTAGAGAAAGACTAGTACTAAAAAATGCCTTATCTGATTTCTAGAGCACAAGAAGACTCCAGATTTGGAGGAACTCAGACACAGCTGCATGGAACCACTTCAGCACATACTCAGTGTGCCAGTTTTTTTTCTAGTTCCCAAAGACATGTCACAAACAGTGCTGATCTTCAAGTTGCTGAAGCTAGATAGCTGGCAGCCTCTAAGCTAACATAAAGCCTATCTGGGGTATCTATAGACTATACTGAAGCTTTCATACTTTTTTCCACAAAATAACTATCAGTACATTCTATCATACCTTTGCTTTCCTAGGGAAGACAGAAATTTTGCCTCATAGAGGGTGAAGGGTTTATTTTATGATAGCTGTTCTGTTGCACAGTGAGTTGCACTTACCATGATAACACACTCCTGCCTATGTTAAGCAGGATGTTTAACTAGGTACGTTTCTGCATGTTATTTTTTCACACATGCTTTCTCTACCTCTGGTACAGCAAAACATCCTACACTGGATAGAAGGCAACTGCTGTTCTGGAGGGTTTTTTTAAATGGGGCTTTAGAGTTTTCATTCCTACCAGGGCAGAAGAACTCATTGGGGTCCTTGCTTCTTTTTGCTACTGAACAGGTGTCAAGAAGTTTTGTGGTACTAACAGTATTCTCCTTGCTCTCCAACAGGATCTAACATGTTAACTTTATTTTGGAGGAAAAACTCTGAAAAGATATTCAGGGATCTCTATCAAAGAGAGGGCTCAGGAAAACTTACTTCCTAACATCCATATTGAAGTGTGACTATACAATTAATATTTCTAAATCATCTTGACACCATAGGGAGAAAATTCATGTGGACAAAGCTCAGATGCAGTTGTAGCTGGCCAGAAATGTGTGAGACAATAAAAAGAGATTTTTCAAATAGATTAATGGCAATAAGCAGTATAGAAATATCATTGGCCCATTACAGGATGAGGATGGTCACCTCACAAATGGACATAGACCAGGCAGAGGCGTTTAATACTTTCTTTTCCTTTGTCTTCAACATGGATGACAGACCAAGTTGGTCTCAGTGCCCTGAGCTGGAGGACCATAACTGCAAGAATGATCAACTCACAGT
The DNA here is from genome assembly GCA_013397135.1 of Pachyramphus minor. Classification (NCBI taxonomy): domain Eukaryota; kingdom Metazoa; phylum Chordata; class Aves; order Passeriformes; family Tyrannidae; genus Pachyramphus; species Pachyramphus minor. The sequence goes on from VYXB01002303.1 coordinate 64,626, forward strand.
TGACAAAATTGTGCAGGATCTGCTGCTCCAGCTGGATCTCTACAAATTCTATTGGCCCTGATGGGATTCATCTCAGAATATTCAGAGAGCTGGCTGATGTAATTGCAAAACCTCTCAATGATTTTTGAGAGATCTTGGGAATCTGTAGAGGCACCAACTGACTGGAAGCTAGTGAATGTTGTCCCAATATTTAAGAAGGGGAAGAAGGATGACCCCAGAAACAACAGGCCTGGCAGTACCTGGTAAAGTTATGGTGAAGATTATTCTGTGAGTTACTGAAAAACACCAGAAAGACGACACTGTCATCAGTCACAGCCAGCACAGCTTCATGAGGGGAAAGTCCTGTTTATCAAACCTGTTTTCTTTTTATGACAAGGTAACCCAACGAGTTGGTCAAAAGAAGCCAGCTGATGTAATCTTTCAGACTTCATAAAGCTTTCAATACTGTCTCTCACAGGATCCTTCTGGACAAAATGTCCAGCACACAGCTGGATAAACACATCATGTGGTGGGTGAGCAATTGGCTCACGGGTCAAGCACAAAGGGTAATAGTGAATGGGGCAACATCAGACTGGTGACTTGTCCCTAGTGTGGTTCCTCAGGGCTCCATCTTGGGCCCTGTGCTCTTCAACGTCTTCATAAATTACTTGGATATAGGACTGGAAGGGATACTGAGCGTTTGCAGATGACATAGAACTGAGAGGAGCTGTTGCCTCCCCTGAAGGCAGGGAGGCCCTGCAGAGAGACCTCAACAAATTAGAGGACTGGGCAGTCACCAACCACATGAAGTTCAACAAAAGGAAAGTGCTGGATTCTGTACCTGTGATGGGGCAACCCTACATGTACGTGCAGACTGGGAATGAGATGTTGGAAAGCAGTGCTGTGGAAAGGGACCGGGTGGTCCTGGTCAATGGCAAGTTGAATATGAGTCAGCAGTGCCCTGGCAGCCAGGAAGGCCAACCGTGTCCTGGGGGGCATCAGGCAAAACATCACCAGCCAGTCGAGGGAGAGGATTGTCCCGCTCTGCTCTGCACTGGTGTGGACTCACCTTGAATATTGTGTGCAGTTTTGGGTGCCTCAATATAAGACAGATATAAAGCTTTTTGAAAGCATCCAAAGGAGGGTAATGAAGATACTGAAGGGCCTTGAGGGAAAGCTGTATGAGAAGTGTATGCCACCTGAAACCTTCTTGTGAGAGGAAGAGGAGAGGCAGACACTGACCTCTTCTCTGTGATGATCAGTGATAGAACACAAGGGAATGTGTCAGGGAAGATTTAGGTTGGATATTAGAAAAAGGTTTTTCAACCAGAGAGTGGGTGGTTGCTGGAACAGGCTCCTCAGGGAAGTGGTCACAGCACCAAGGCTGACAGAGTTCAAAAAGCATTTGGGTGATACTCTCTGCACATTGTCTGACTATTGGGGATGGTCCTGTGCAGGGCTAAGGGTTGGACTCACTGATGCTTGGGGGTCTCTTCCATCTCAGCATAGTCTGTGATTCTGTGATCATTCCCATTGATGACTCCACCCCCACAAAGAAAAAGTATTTGGCTTTCCAGCACTAAGGAGCTAGAGTAGCTTTAATATTTTTAAGCATGAAAGTATTTCCTTTTTGAAAATTTCTACACCGTGATATTCAGTCAGGTGTAAAGGTATGCATCTTAGATGATATCGTCACTGGCAAAATTCTTACCCTATCCATAGGCTCAGAATTTCTCTTAAACTGCAACTACTTATACAGAACACTTCATTATGAGCATAAATTAGATACCTCCAAACACAGAACACACTCAGGATGTAGCACACAGGTTTCCTCTAAGGAGAGGTGTTGGGTTTTCTTTAATCCGGGTTCCTATCAATGATCCTGTTTACCAGTGGAATCCACACATAGCTGCAACTGCACAGCTGAAAAGATACTGAACCACAAGAAAAAAAATGTCTCGGGAAAGAAGAAGATTTTACAGACGAAAACCATCTCACCCCAAGCCTATGCACCAACACCAAGCTCAGGGTTTTGTATTACATCCTTCCATTTGTCTTAGAGACAACTTGTTAAAAAATGCATACAAAACATCTATCTTTTTGCAACAAGCTAAAAACCAGTGATAATCCTTCTCTAGAATTCAAAAAACTCTAGCACCCACTAAACATTAAACAAGCTCACATCAGTCAGTGTCTTTTAGTAATGCTAATGAGCTTTGTGTCAAACAAATAAAGGTTCCTGTCATTATCACCTGTTATCACCTTCTATTCAGAGAGCTACATTCACACATTCATAATACAAGTATAATTAGCTCCTAAACTTACTTATGATCAACATCACCTTTAGGAAATAATAAAAAATACTATTTGATTAGCTTGGTGGGGTTTTTTATCTCTCAGGCATTTTTGTTCTTTCCCCTCCCCCCTCCCCAAACATAAAATGATAAAATTTTTATAGAGTAGTATGTTTCCCATTGCCCCTGCTGGAAAAGGGTGTTGATTTCAACATTTGTTGTTTCTATCCAGTGTCCCAGCGACAGGTGGCAGTTCCATCCATTGCTGTCTTTACCCAAATAGCTAGTTTTTCAATAACTGAGCTTCTGTTGGAGTTAAAATAGAAGAATTGGCAATTTACACCATCAGTGTAAATGTTGCCTCTATGGGGAATATTACATCTGTGTCCTAAGTGTAGCTAAACAGAAAAGTAACTATCCAGCAAAAAAAATTTTGCTAAAGTACTGGCTACCAAAATCAGACCATGATGAAAAGTTCTTGTTAACTAGAAATAATTAGGAAAATAAAGCAAAATTGGCAGCTGAGCTACTTTTGCCTGCAATGATAGGCAATACAGATATCTTACCTCTATGTACCTATCATCTAGATACCAATCCCATACCATTTTAGAGCTTGAGTCATGCCTATTTCCCATGACTACCATTATCAACTGAGAGGCACATGACTTCTGTATACACTCCACTCAAATGAAAAAAAAAAAAAATAAAAAAAATACCAAAGGCTAGAGTGCTTGCATAAGAACAGGGATTTTCCTGTCCTGGTGTAGTCACATTGCCAGAACAAGCTCCAGCTGATCTTCTGCCATACCATTCTCCTTCCTGTTAGAGATCTCTTAAATTATGGCTTCTGTCATCTGACTGGGTGATAAGAAAAAGAAAGTCAGCTCAGAATACTGAAAATTGACACAAAATATAAATCGTCATTTTTTAACATGCTATTGATGAATACAGAACTGAAGCAGTATATATAAATTCTAAGTGGGAAACATACTATCAATCTTATACCAGTTTTTTGGGACAAAGCCAGTTTCACACAATCCTGAAGTCCCTAATACCACAGACTTTTGATTTTCATTTTTTTTTAATCTTATGAGTTTATGTGTGAATGTTCATTTGCTGGAAACATATCGAAATGCCAGTGTACAAAGATAAGCACAAGTCAGCTCTCAGAGAACTGAATAAGACAAAATGCATCCTCACGTGCCTCAGAAATTGCATTTTCAGTTGCATTTCTGGGCTTAGAGTTTTGTCACGTATTTGGATCTAGAAATATCAATAAATATGTAAAGAATGGAAACAGTTGAAAGCAGTATAGAAATAACTGTCAGAATGAAAACCTGAGTGGTTTATTTTTCTTTCATATATAATTTTGTGTTCAGAAATCAGCTTGCATAATTTACTAGCAATCATTAAGGATTTAAGGGGACTCTTAAAGTGCAGTTGCCCATTTATTGTGTGTACATTTTGCTGTCAGCCTACAAGAACCTGCAGCTGAAAAAATACACAGCCACCAAATGCCTTTGTGGAGGTTGACCATATCTTGCTCGTGGGAGATAGTAAGCACTGGCATGAAGAAAACCCCAAAATTTAGAGGAACTTCTTCCACTTTTCATACTAAACATATCCTAACCATATGCCTCGTAGGAAGACAGATACTGCATATTCATCTCATGACTACATTCATTGGAGACTTCCACCTAGGATGAGATTCTTCTTATACTGCTTCCTAGAAGTTCAGTCATGTGGTGAGTACTCAGAAACCATCCCTTACCCTGAGCCACTGGGAACGTGATCAAACTCAGCATAAAAGGTGCAACTAGTATGTATTAGAACTGCATTTGGATGAAGTTTGTATTATTCCAAAAGGTTCATTACTGATTTTAATTTCATTTTAAAACTATCTTCTTTCCCTCCCCATGGTGGTACTTGAGAAGTATTTATAGTAGAAACAGTTTGACATGTCACACAGGGATAATAAAAGCCCTCTCATACATATGAGGATCTTTTCAATGATTTAATTATACATAAAAATATTTACTAAAAATGAGTTAAAGTCTCTGCCATACAGGTAGGATTTTGTCTACTTTCTTATAAAGCAAAAAAATTTAATCCATTCCCTCCTACCCCCTCCAGACAAGCATTTAAGATAGTAGCATAGAGTCTAAGAAATCATCATTATATCAAAATCCCAAATCAAATACTAGCTAAAATCCAGAAGCAAAGTTAAAATAGCATGCCAGGGCAGAACAAGAAATTTCAACTGTAAAAATTTTGAATATTTTCATCTTGAAGGCAGAAATGAGGCTTCTATTATATTTGTCATAGGCAGGAGGGGAGGAGGAGGTAAAGTACTTTAATAGTAGGTAAATTACTGCCAGATTCTAAAGTCATGAAGATAATACTGCGACACTTTAAAAAAAAAAAAAAAGAAAATTTCAGTTTCATACTCAACAATATTGATGTTCAATGTTACAGCCAATTTAGCTTTAAAAATATTTTTGCTACATCATAGCTTATTTCCAGAGTTAATAATTTTTAATTTTAAGAGAGATTTTGACTAGGGCTTCTTAAAAAACTATCAGTGATAAAAAAATAGGACTTAAAAATTGAATTAATAAGATAAAATTCAGCTGAGTGTTCTAAAGGATTACTCTGGTGACTTCAACTGTAAAAGTAACTCTGCTCACATCATTTTATTTAAGACTTACTATTACAATCAGAAGATCAAATTGTAAAAGTTAAACTACTAAAAAAGTGAAAGGTACTTAAATTTTTAAGACAACCATTGGTAAACATCGTCTGGGAAAAATTTTGCATCAGGCAAATATTTTGGTGCCTTTTGGGGGTTTAATAGGAATATTAGGGATAGGGTTAAAATAGACAGCAAGAGAAAGCCACGATCTTCATCTGCAGCAGCCCCAGCAAGGGCCTGCCAAAATTTAGTGGAAGCTTCAAAAACCTTTTTACCAGCAGAAAATTTGTGAATACTATCAAAGTAGAGAAGAAGAAAAAGGATGGATCAGCAGGTGCTTTGGGGCTCAGAAGCAGCAGCCCAGTCAAAGAGCAGGCTGCAAAGGGACCTGTCCTGGGAGAAAGTTTGCATCAAAGCCATGGATCCAGGGATCTGTAGGTTTTTTGGGGTTATATTTAGAATGTGAGTTAAGGCAAAGAGAAAGCCTAGATTTTCCTATGAGTGAAGCTGTCGAGCACCTGTACTCTTAGGCAGATGCTTCCATTGTTTCTGAGCAGGGGGAAACTTTTCTTCACTTATTGAAGCATGGGGCAGTGGTGTCTGAGTTTGTTTAAGGTAAGACTGTTCTCATGTTTCATCAGACCAAGTTCAGCTACATCAGCTGTATTCTCAGAACAGCCCAGTCATCACTATCTTGGTGAACTCGACCCCTTCATCTCATGCCCTTTCATACCAGTATTCAGCTATCAAAACAAAAACGTCACTGGTCATTTGACCTAATATTTATCCATCTGTTTTGCATTTTTAGCAGTTTAACTCACTCCATTTGGTCATTTTCTTCTATAAATTTTGTCCTGGGACAGAAACAGAAAGGATTTCTATTTGTGGGTTGCTGTTAAATTCTCACTTGACTTATAGTGGCATCAATCTGGTATGTTAAGTAAAGTAGTGAAGTTATATAGTAAGTTGTGGGTGAAAACTAAGTAAAAAGGTTTTTCTAATGGTTCTTATATCAGCTGCCTTCTGTCCTGAGAGGCATTTTAACCTTTATCATTATGACACCACCTATTAATTGCTTCACTATGAGTAAGAAGCAGTACTATTGGAAGATCTCCCAAGAGATCTCCCTGACAGCAACTGTGCTTGTGACAGCCTGGTATTTCCAACACCCTGATTCCCTTGTTGCCTCTTCCTGGGGTTCTCTGCTGGATACTACACAAGCATTTCCTTCAGGGTAACCATGGCAACCAAACTCGGAGCATTATAGGGGGTGCAAAGGCTTGACCAATGTTTTTAACTTAGTGATGCCTTGTTTTAAGGACCCAGGACTACCAACATAAAGGCTTTTACAGATTAGTGGTTTCCCTACCTGAAAAACACAGCTAAGGTCAGATGCTGAAAATATTAATTCTGCATTTCAAGCAGAGATTTATTGTCCCATGTAGAAAACTGTCCTTTTCAGTGAATAACTGCAGCTATAAGAAAATAAAACCATCTATCATGAACACATGAATTTTTTAGTAATCCCATGACCAATTTAAACAACGAATCCCTGAAAATGGAAATCTGGAGTTCTCTTTCTGTAGAACACACTGGCTGTTAATCTTGTTGAAGTCGGTCAAACCACCTGTGCCTCAGTCTCTGTGCATTAACGTACATCAAGTCCATAAATATGTGGCGGTGGAGCCATTTTATTCGTTCAGGTTTGTGAAGCAGATTTGCCAGAGAGAGGTAGTACAGAAAACATTAATATTAAAATTTACAACTGCTCATAGTGGGGTGGCATGGTCAAGACAACTGGAACAGAATAACTGTAACCTACAGAACCTTATGAGTAGACACAACTGAATATCTAAGGAAAATTTGGTATCATCTGAGATTTCTTCCATATTCTTTGCTTTGTTTGGACCATAAATATTCCAAGCACGGGCTTTTTCCTCCATTTGAGTTTCCATTGCATGACTGGTAAAAAATGTTTTATTTTTATTTTTCCATTTAAGATAAGTTTTGTTTATGTTCAATTTTTTTTGAGAAAGACTCAGGACTACTGACCAGGTTGCATTTAAGTGACTGATCCACTCTTAATACAGTCTTAACAAGCATTACATAGATGCTTTCACCAAAACACAAGTAGAATTTATCAAGAGAAATCTGGGGTCATTTAGGCAAATTTCAAGTTTATATGTATGATTCTTTTCTGGTTTCCAACAAATGCTTCACTCTACAAAGCAGGATGTGTGAGGTAGACACCTTTGCAGTAACAAAAAGTATTATCTTGCTGTCACCACAAACAACAAATTTATTCGGAACTGTGCAAAAAACCTGTTTCTACTCTGTAAAAATGTAAACTGAACATTTTTAAATAGACCTATACCACTATACATTTATTGCATGCCTTTTTATAATTATTGCTGTTGTTACACAATGTCAAGGCTAATTTCTTACAGGCCAGTAGCTGTCAAGCCTGCATTTACTTTGATTCTAACGCTGCCTTCTAATCAAGAAGCCAAATTGAAGTTTGCAGGATAAAGTTCAAAAATCAGGCAGCAAGTATTTATAATTAAATTGTAAGTAAAAATACAAGCTCCTCAGTGATGGCATTTATCTTAGAGGATGACGTATATTTGAATCTGTTATCATCCAACAACTCACATAGCATTTCAGAGATGAAGGTTCTTTTATTTTCCTAAAGCAAAACCACTGAATAACATCTTTATCCAAATGCTGGGACTAAGGAAATAGAAGGAGCACAAATATCAAATACTCTGTTTCTTATTTTTTGTCATCTTATTTCTTGGGTATTTGTACAGCATTTGGCACTCCTTTTTTGGATATTTGGATCTCTTTCTATCCACAACCACTACTTCTCCTGCAACATACAAATACCCTGTCAAAACAATCTTTACAAACAGATATAGCTGATAAACAATTTTTCCCAACAGTGAAATAAATATTACTAAAATCCTAAGCACCACTCTAGAGTAAAGAAAAGTATGGCATAACCAAGCACCTCAGCAATTTTCTGTGGAGTCTTTATGGGAAAGAACACAAACAATACCAATTTCTCTGTGGAAACCATTCATTAATTCATCCTTATGTTAACTCTTTCAATATCCCAGCTCTACATATATAAAGACCAAAATAGGTTTTGAGAAAGAAAGCTAATAAATATCAGAAGACTGTATCTTCTAGCACTGGAGAAGAAAAGGAAAGGAAAAAAAAAAAAAAAACAAAAAATTTCCTATACTCAGATCCCAAAAGCAGAATAAACCCCTGACCCCCATACCTGTGCCTAGATTCCAGAGAGACATATTACAGGACATATATTACAGAATTATGTGTTTCAGCCTCCAATGCAGCCTTAGTCTCTGGCCAAATACTTCAATGGACATAAAGACAACAGTGCTATATGACCTGGGTTTTTCTCCAACAAAAAGAAATCAAGCAGGCAAGAAGCCATACTGCTTTTCCTGCAAATCCTCCAGTGCAGGTGCTGGGATACATACAGACCTGGACAGGTTAACTGTCAAGAAGCAGTGTCCACACACCCTCCTGTAATGACAGAGCATCAAAAGCAGTTTGATTTCTTTCTTTCCTATTGTTCAATACCGTTCTTATTCCAGTACTTTTACCAACCTTTTCTCTTAGTCAGATGCCTATTCTTTGTTCCATATTTTTCGATTCTCACAAACATGGTGAAATAGTATTCTTTCCAGAGAGGAGATCTCAGACCATCTTTGTGACAGCTCCTATACATGGAGCTCTTATACACAGAGTCTGGACATTCAAGGACTGGCTCTCACAACCTCTGGGTCCAAAGCATCTCATGAGAACTACAGCATTAATGACATTATAAGTCTCTGAAGAAAATACAGCCAGGTTCACTTGGAATTATTTTTCATATCCACCAGTGAAGAAAATAGGCAACTGACTGGAGAGCTTATGTGTTTTTCATGTGCTTTTCTTTTTTTTTTCTGTTACAGAACTACTTATATTCCACACATTTCTTGTGTTCACAGCAATTCACCTCCAAGCAAGGCACAGAAAGACCCAGGAGAACAGTTTACAGACCTAATGCAAGGTCAGCAACAAAAAATCTGATCTCAAAGCAGTGCTTTTAGGGAATAATATTTATCCCACTTATTTTTTGTTTATTACCAGCATTTAAGTCATTCTGTTCTGTGAGCTGGTCTCCAAAGGAACCATTTTCCTCCAGACAGGGATTGCATATTCACCTTCTGCCTCTCTCTGTGCCAGTGCATTCTCTTTCATTTATTAAGTGCCATCAATTGTTATCATCAGCAGTTTCAAATAACTCCCCTATGAAAACTACAATTTTTTTATATATAGGCTCTAAATTTATTAGCTTATCATGAATGTCACTAGAAAATAATGTTTCTAAAATGAGAAGTAAAAACAATATAAAGCCCAGTTATCACTTAATCTTTTTGATAAAATGTTGATTCAAAATTACAATAAAATTGGTTTTTACTGTCTTATTTATAACATTAGAGTTGCATTCTAAGATTCCGCCACTTTTATGAATTCACATAATGGTGCATATAGACATTTAAAGTTCTATCCCATATAAAGATTTTGAATACTAGCATATGCGTACTTGGTTGCACAAACAAGTCATGCCAATATACACACTGCTAATTGTTGGTTCAATTTGGTGAAAAATGAGCTGCATCAGTGCATTAGATCCTCAAGCAACAGAGGAGTTTACTCAAAGTGATGTATCTTCCATGTTGTTTGCAAGAAAAAAATATCAGATGTGCTACAGAGGAGAGTTAATTTTTTTCCCTATATCAGATAACTAAAAACTCCTACAACTATCTTGAAAATAACCCAGCATCAAAATACAAGAAAAAAAAAAAAAAAAAAAAAAAAAAAAAAAAAAAAAACCCAAAAAAAAAAAAAAAAAACACCACAAAAAACAAAAAAAAAAAAAAAAAAAAAAAAAAAAAAACAACAAAACCCAAAACAAACAAAAACACACACACCAAAAAACAAACAAACAAACAAACAAACAAAAAAAAAAACACCACACCACTCTTTCCTTTTTAGATCACACGGTGTTTTTTTCCTACAATTTTTCCTAAAAGAGAATAATAATTGCATAGGTTTTGTCCCAGGAATCAAAAGGAAGTAAAAATCATAGAATCTTCAAGGTTGGAAAAGACTTCTAAAATCATCAAGTCCAAGTGGTTTTGGAAAATGTTGACCTAAGGATCAGAACTACAGGTATACCATGTAGCATGTCTCTTTGGGTGACACAAATCTAGTCTCATCATCAAAAATTATTTACACAAAATCTGCATGTTCATTTTTTTCTATTTATTTTCATAATAACATTTGCAAACTAATTTACAGGTAATACATGCAAAGTAGCCATTTTCACAGCGTTGTTCTGGAAGCATGTGAAAAACAAAGTGAGTGTTTGGAGATTAATTACATATTTAAAATCAGTACAATTCATGATTTTTTTTCCACAGGCTTGAAATTCCTTCAACCTAGGACAAGTGTGTGATGAACTTCAGGCTTTCCTCGGATTTTGCACTTCAACTCCTGATTTAGCTAAAAGATCCCTAAAATTTCATTTAGTAACACAGTTTTCAGTTGTTGTTATAACTGCTACGATTTTAAAAGACCTTTTACTCCTAGTTTTGACAAAGTCATTCAGCACTTAAATGCCAAAGTTTATTTGGAGTCTCTGGTGTTAAATATCCCACATAGTAGGGGAGAACTTTTGAAATCTGGCATTTATGACAGGTAAATGTCTTCCAAGCACTATTAAAATACAAGATTTTTCTTCTGAAGGGTACTGAGCACTAACAACACAGAGAATGAATGGTCAGTTTCTGAATTTAAGTTAAATTCATTTCAGTCACTGATCCAGTGTCAGAGCATATTTGTTTTAACAAATGTAACAAAAGTATTCACTCCATTTCTTCCAAACCTATGAAGAAACAAAGAAAAAGGAAGTAAAACAAATTAAGCCACCAAAATCTTTGTTGTTTCTACAAGGCTGGATTTGCAAGTAGAAGTAGTACTGTGTGTGTGTTTGGTTTTCATTTGATTAATTTTTGTTTGTTTGTTTAAGGCATGTAGCACATTTGGGAGGGGAAGACAAGCTTTTGGACACATGAGCTCTGTAAGTCCGAAACAGAAGCAGTAAAGTCCAAAACCAAACACAATTTAAGCTTAATTCCTTAGATTCTCCTGAGTCACAGTCAAACCACCTTAGGGAAAAGCAAGTGGGACACAGTGTACACAGCAAGCCCATGCCGTGGTCAGTTAACTCTTAAACTCCATGAGACACACAAAACACAGTAGCTGAAAGGAAGTATACTGTGATACAAAATTTAGGGCCCACCAGAACCATTAATTTCACGTTTCATGCTTGGTTTTGGATGGTGTTCAGCCTTTGAGGGTCAAGAGCAAGAGACCACAGATCTGTTCTGTGAAACCTACTCCCTTTGGTAACTGTTCTTTTTTGATTGTGTGTGATGGTTTACTGGTGAAAAATTGTTGCGCAGATCCATCTACATTTTTTTAAATGATGAAAAATACCATAATTCTAAGACCAGAAAACTTTAGGTTCAGTGACTGATTCAAAGTATTCTCAAGAAGACACTTTGCAATGTTGGTCTAATAGCTGTATTATTCATTCTCATTTTCTGCTGGATTCACATGAAAATAGCTTTATCATTTATGAAAAAAAGAATATTAAAAAATAATAATTATGGAACATTTCTAAATATTTTTTCAAGAAGAAAGACCTTGCCCAGTCAAATAACTGCTACTGAAGAGATAAGAGCTAAATTTTATCACTATGCTTTATGTCCACAGTTAGAGACTTTTGTTGCATATGGCATATGTTTTTTGCTTCCTATTCACACTAAAATTAGCCAGAACAATTTGCAAATCAGAAGGAAATGACAGCATATCTTGCAACAGGACAAACAGACTTTCTTTCACCTGCCCCAGAAACGAATGGGAGGAAAGGGAAATTTGGACTCCATAAACAGCTTCACAAAAGAAAAAAGCAGAGGGAAATTATTATAGATTATCCTTGATTATAGAAAGGAAAGGGAGAAAAGATAGAAAGAAATAGATAGATTAGAGGGGGAAAGACAGAAAGCTTTCCAGACTTGGTATTCCACTCACCTTTCTCTCAAAAGGATTTGTACCTCAGATTAAAACTTTGCTAGCTAGCGTCATATCAAACACCCCAGCAGTTCAACTTTGTAAAAATTTATGGGGTCAGATCCATCTCTATAATGAACAAATCTTGTCCAAGCTGTGTGTTTAGCTCATGTACTGCATGATATTTTTATTTCCATGCAACAGCAATTTCTTTGCTCTATCCCTTCTTGCACTGACCAGTAAATTTCACAGCAAGGAAAAATATGTTAGCAATACAGAGTGGAATTACAACATTATAGTCCTCTAACACACTAGGAGATGGGAAATTTTAGGCCTAAAGAAGTCAAAGAAAATGAGCAGAAAAGAAATAATAATTCTACAGGAAAATACCATTGGTCACCATATGACTTCATTTATTTTCTGGTTTTGAACTTTTTGGCTGCTTAGCAAACAGAAACATGAGAGGTTGTTTTCCAAAGGAGAAAATATATTTGTAGGGAAATTAAGGCTGCAGCCTTTTAGCAGAGTCACGGTAGTTTGATATACCCTGGTCATAAACAAAATAAGTGATTGTATATAAACAGTCCTCACACTGCTAAGAGTCTACAGAAAAATGTACATGCAAAAAAATGATTCAGCACATTCATTGCCAGGTTTTAAAATGGATTTACATATTTTTAATGAAATTTACATACAGTAAAAAGGTAAAGCTTTGATGTCCAAACTCTTGTTTCAGTATTTACTCTTTCATGGACTAAGCAAAAAACCCCAAAAGAGAGCAGCTTTAATTAGCTTTATTGTATTTGGATTTAGTAATTAGACAAATAGATGCCTAAGAATGTATCTATTTTGTTTAGAATAAAATCAATTCCTGAGTGAACTTGAGATTGCAGTATTTCCTGTAATGTACACAGTCAAGTCTGTGTGGAAGGAGGCCTTATATCAAAATAATTTAGTAAAGATTACCACAACAGAGATGTTTAGGGGGCTAGATCTTTCTCACATCCTACTTTTTTTCCCTTCACTTTTGAGCAAGTGAAGTAATGCAGATCTCCTATCAAACAGTGCCAAACAAATTTGGTTCTCCTGCAAACCACTGCTTACATAAGCTTTTTTGTGCTCTTGAGCTTCTCTCCCCAAGTAGCGCTTCTGCTCTGTGCTTTTTAATTCAGGGAAACCTGAATAATGTCAAGCAAACCTAGAGCTGAATAATGCATTTTTACATCCGGTTTAAAACCCTAAGTAGCATAGAGCTCTGATTATGGTTCAGAGTTACCTCAAAGTAGTAAAAAACTCCATGTTTACTCCTCTTTTAGGAATGGGAGCAATGACTATTCTGATCTTGGTACAAAGAAAAAACATGGACAACTTTGGAAAGTTTCTCGGTATAAAATGAGCACAGTTGCAGGTGTGTGTCCCTTTTTTTCATGCATTTTTACAGTATGTTCCCTACTGAGATGCACCAGCACCCAGCAAACAGTTTGAAGCAGGTCTTCACATTAACACGTCTGTAGCTGCCGAGTTAAGCAGATGAGGAATGCACAGAAGCAGGGAGTGTAGCATGCCTGGGGACTGTCACCTGGGCTTAGCATTATTGAAACAATTTAACTCACTTTAATTGCATTAGAATTATTAGCATCACTCCTAGATAACAACCTTAGGTATTTCCTTTCGTGAGCAGGCTCTGTTCCTATCTCAGTTTCAAGTGAGTGAGTTGTAATTTAAAGTGAATGACCTCTTCAAGGTCATAGATGAGCTATATAGTGGGTTTTGTAGATTTTTGACATTGCCTTTCATGTTTATTCTGTACATTGTCAGTAATTAACAAGACTTATTATGAAAAGAACTTAAGTATGTGCACTGGAGCTGACCATTTAATCTAGGAAGACCAGGTACTGGCTTGAAGTTAAAAGGCATGTTCCACTGCTTTGTTATTTATAAGTGAGAATGTTTACCACTATGCAAGGAGAAAGACAAGCTGGTAAAACATATCTCTGCTTTGGGTAAAAAAGTAATGTTCTCAGATCTAGTGCTTGGAGTATGCTTGAATTTGCTTCCAATTTTCACATTTTCCTTGAAGATCTTCTTGAGGACACGTCTTATTCTCAACTGCACTGGGGAGAATCAAGTCAAAGATTTCTTCAGGCAGCTTTTTCTAGTAATTTCTTTATATTTAAGTATACAGAACCCATCAGATTCATTTAAATCAAGTGTCCTCTCTATTATCCTAAAATCCACTAATCTCATTCTTCTGACTCTCAATTTCAGCAGCAATTTTGTTCCTCATCTCATTATGCTAATAAAAGGGAAAACTTGTTTAACCCAGAAGAATTTAGACTTATCAATCACATCAGCTTGAAATAAATTAGTATTGCAATGAAAATGCTTGAAAAGCTCTACCACATCAGAGGCTTATCAAAAGCAGCACTTAGGCAGAAAACTAGATTTTGACAATGGAAATAAACTACAGACATTTTAAAAATTGTCTAATCATTAAAGTGTACTTCTCTGCTTGTTACATTACTAAACCCAAACTTTTCTTGCGAAAAAAGCTGCTCATATGGAGGGGTTTTATGCAAAAGGCATTATTTTAATAATGCCAACCACTTCTTTTCAGTAAAGATCAGTATTGACTAGTAAGGCCTATTTATGAAATTCTAGAGATTAGACAGATACACTGTGCCTGCAGTTCAAAAAAACTCTCAAAAAAAAAAAAAAAGTCCCAGAATTGATATTAGAGACTAGAACAGAACATTGGAAAATGATATAAAGAAACAGGAAAGTGATAATGACTTTCTGATGAAGTGTTTGACAGGCTGTCCAATTCTGACAAGTACCAAATACCACTCAATTTCACAGATCACTAGTAGGCAGACTGGTAACTTGAATCTCCACCAAAACAGATATTTTGAAATACATGCAAACAACCTGACACATCTGGGAATGGTTTTGCCCATGTCCCATTTTCTTCACCCCATCCATGCATTACAGATTCTGGTTAAAAAAAAGGAAATATTATTTTCATCATTTTATTACAGTGAAAAAATTGCAGTTCTAAATTGGACAGTGTCAACTCAACAAAACGAGTCTGTAACATTTGTGTCCTTTCTAGGAATAGCCAAGTAAGATCCCTTGTCACTTGCTCAACACAGCAATAAATAGCAATAATAAGTGGAGGTGTGAGCTGCATTCTGTATGACTGTACCAGTGTGTCATAGCCCAATAACTCTGTTCTGTGAACAGTCACCTCCTGCAGCGAACACATCACTCCATTCTCTGCACGGTTTCCTTCGGTGGCCGCTGTACTGACCATGGTTGCAACACCAGAAACAGACTGAATGAGACCAACATGTGATTTCACATAGGCCAATGGAAACTTTGACTAAAGAATGCTCTGTCCACCACACTTCCCTCCTTGTCACACTAACAGGATACTTTCGTAGAAGGTATTTGACAAAAGCTTCTATTTTCAGCTGGTACAAATAGATTCAAATTGAGAGGAACTTGATAAGGTGTAAAGCTGGGAGAAACTAGTATAGTTTTAAAAGTAAAGGTGGTTATACACTTTTGCAGATGTTCACCAGCTTTAGAGAAAACATGAGAATGCAGAAAACAGAGCAGAAGTTAGATGCAGAGCTCTAAGAGTTTCATCCAGCCAATACTGGTTCTGGAAAGAACATGCCAGCACCAGCCTCTGCCTCGGCAAGTGTCCCTCTCACTCACACTGCCCACAATATGAGGAGGGAGACCAACTGCAGTAGCCAAGATTTCACAAAAATAAAACATATTCAGTTTAACTTCTCACACCTATCTGCACACTCTAGAAGATTCAACCAAACTGTAAAGGTTGACATCTGATGGGGATGTCTTTTTTTAAACAATGTAAAAAAAAAAAAAAAAAAAAAAAAAGATGCTCAGGATGTTTTAAGATTATGATTGTTGTTTTCTCCATTCCTCTGCCTGCCAAATTTCACCATTTGGGAGACAGTATACACTCACAGACATTGCAAGGAATATTCTATTTGATTTTGCTTTTTCCATCCAAAGTATATAAAAATTGCCTCATACAAGAAACATTATCACTTTGTCTCTCTATCATGAAGTTTTTAAAGTGAATACAGAGAAAAATCTATGGAGCAAATGTAGAAAATTATATACTTTGAAGTAAAAATGGAAAATACTCAGCTGTATATTTTATACATATTGTACTTTAAAAGGGTTATTCTAATTATCTCTTTCTTTTTCAATTATGCAAGCGCTAGCTGGAAAACAACACTTTTATCTAGCTATCAGCTACAAAACAGAAAAACAAATTGCAAGAATTATTGAGCTTCTGGAGTTTGTAATGACTGTGACCTAGTTAAAGAAACATGCTACTTTGATTACATAGCAGCCTCTGCTCCATGTACTCAAATAGGAATATACCTTAAAACATGACTTGGGACAACACACTGAGAAATTAAATACAGTGTTCCTGCATTCTGTCTGATAAGGCTGCTATAACCCATGTTATGATTCATGGAATTTTCATGTTTTCTTGTATCATCTACAGGAAAAAATTATGACACTTGATATGTCATAAAGACAGGGACACATGAAAAAATTATAGCAGATCCACTGTAATGCCTTCAGTGCATAGTTAGCTTATCTGTTTGCAACAAATGCGAGCGATCACAGTAAGCTTATCAGTTTTTCAGCACTTCACATCATATAGTAATGGGGGTTTTTGATCTGATCAGAGAAGCCTTAAAGCCAAATTAAGTCACTTTGTGGTGAAACCACAGCCTCACCATCACCATTTTAACTCCTTGAATCCAGGCCAGACTGCTTGGCTGGAAGGAACATTAATCTACACTTTAGAAAATGTAAAAAATATGCCTAACTAAGTTATGCCTAACTTAAAAAACCTGCTCTCCTACCAGAACCACAAAGCTCCTATTAGTATCTTTATATGCATGCAGAGTAATTATGTTAATTCTACTAATTAGCCAGTATCGCTAAAATTGCTTCCCAGCCCTTTCCCCATTATAAGCTGTTAGAAACTCCAGAAAAAGGCTCAGCAACTCTTGGTAAAATTTGTTCCTATTTGGGTTCAAGCCAAATTTGAAGCAATTCCATTGAAGCACAGCAAACAAGGTTAGGTATTAATACATAACTGTAGTAGGTTTTATGCTGTCAACATGGATCGGATTCAGACTGGCTCCCTTCCAGAATTATTCTTTTAAAAGCTTATTTAGGAACAAATTACATAGAAGATAAACACACAATTAACCAATCTCCCAAGAAGCTAACAATCAAAATACTCTGTGCTGAAGTATTAAATATATTAGGCTGTTGCCTTCATCTATCACTTGGTTCCTCAGTATCTATCCTATGTTACTTTCTGCCAAAGTCATGGTTAATTGGTGTAAGTTCATGCAACCATTTCTTAATTTTAAATTCCATGTTTTGAGTACACAGCAATATGGAATGTAAGATGGAAAACAGATCAAGAAATGAAAACTTACAATTTCCATACATACCTTGTCATTTTCACAGGGCTCAGAAGGTAGGTCCATAGGTACACTGTTCACAAGTATGAATGCATATCCAAACTGTGTGATATGAGTGACTTCCAGTGTTACTGCATCTGTCACCTTCATACTCCTACTAGTTTTCATTACTTCCAAATTAATACAAGGCCAAACTCCAGTTGCTTTATTTGTGTAGTTACACTGAAAAAAAAGAAGAGATGAGACAGCTCAAAGTCCAGTCAATATCTCTGTAAATTTTCATTAGATTACACAGGTAGGTTGGAGTTTCTTGTTTCTGATGAAGTTTAACAATTAAATAGGCAGAGTTTATGGCAGCCACTTCTTAGTACACTCAATAACAGGGTTTTATAAACCCAAGGTCATTGGGAAAATCTGAAGCAAGTGTTCAAAGTCCTTACTTTGCATAACTTGTAAAGTTAGCAAGAATCCAGGTAGGAAAGATAATGATAGAAAAGTCAGAATAAGTGACATAATCCTGCCTGTATGCCCACATAAAGATTTCTTGACTTTCAGCTCAGTTGTTTCAGGTTAAGATTAACAAGTAACTGAAAATATATTTGTTGTATAATGGCCAAGAGGTGATGCTTTATACATCTCTGACTTTTCATCACAAAGGATCAGCTAGTTTAACCTATATCACTTCAATGTATCTTTGTAAATCTACCTCCTTCTCCTAGACATCTCACTTTCTCCTTTCCACAGCTGCACCGTGACTGATCATAAACTTTTCCAAAAATCCCTCATAATTAGCCAGTTATTGAGGGTGCAGTTACCAAATTACAGCTAAAATTATTGGTATAAATGGTGCCCTGTTTATAGGCAGAGCTCTATTCAAGAGATGTCAAACCAGCCAGGCAAGTAAATTCCCCAATCAGAGGATAATCAAGTTGTATTCACCTATGGCAGTTTCTCTCATTCTGTCCTGACAAGACACACCCTTCCAATCATATTTTCTTTGCACTATACTTTTCATGCAGGCAGCAGTCACAAATATCGAGGCCATGCTGCTGAGAACACAGCTGCGTTGGGCAGGGCA
>VYXB01002303.1:83448-110513 GCA_013397135.1 Pachyramphus minor
CGCATTGGCCTTTTCAGCCATCAGCGAGCCTGCAGCAAGTGTGGGTAGAGCCCTTCAAAATCTTCGTTCACGAAGCCAAGCCATGATGACTTTTCATGCTACTACAGTTTCTGAAAGAAACACCAATGGAGAACATCAGCTCTTAAAAAAAAAAAAAAAAAAAGGCTTGTAGTCTCAAACCACTAAGGAAATTAATTTAACTGTGTTTCTATTTAATGTCGCATATACGTAATTTGGGAGGAGAAGAATTCACTACAAGGTTGGAATAACAATAGTCAGAATGAGATACAGAAAGTAACAAACAGCTCTTACAATCAGGCTTCACTTCAGACACCTCAGTTTAGCATTCTGATGATGAAGAAGTTTTGATGAAAATATTCAAAACAGATTCAAGGAGCAAAGAAAATGACTAGATTTGCAGGACTTGAGGAAAGAAAATAAAGACAGCACATGGATGTAAATACATATACCACTGTAACGAAAGTGAGAAATTTCTAAAAAATCTAGATCTTGAAACTAAGTGGATCAGTACCCTCCTATTGTTAACTGTCATATCTTGATACAGTTTCCATCCAAGCTAAGGTCTCTGTTCATCCACCAGCTACTCATCCAGTGTCTGATCTTTAGAAGCTCTTTGATGTATCCTCACAGAGTCCTGTCTGGAATACCTTAAAAAAAATCACCCCACACTAAACCAAGACATCAGAATTTGGAAAGGACAGATGCAGTCTATTCCCACACCAACGTTTCCTCTGGTTTTCACAAAAAAATATTTCCTTTAAAGTCTCGTCTGACAGAGATCAACGTCCACAATGGACCTAAATCTGCTTTATATGCATCCAAATCCCATCCAAAGATGGCAGCAAATGCCACATTGCATATAAACAGTTGCCACTCTACCAGTATCTCACCTACTTGTCACTCAGGAGCTAAATCTGATACTGGATGAAGTTTGCAGGAAGGCAAACTTCAGAGTTTAACTTAAGTTCAGAGGTTTGGAAATGACTGAAGTGATTGCTGTACTGAGCACTGACATACATCAGAGCCGAGAAGGTGGATCCACAAGGAGAGCCTGCAAACATTGCTGTCTCTTTGCCGCTTCCCTTCTGGTGCTCCATATAGTTTTTTCCTCCCACTCAGCAGTTGGATCTCTCTCCTTACCTGACAGCTGCCCTAGATGGAGAGATCTGACTGTCTTCTTTCTCAAAGGTCTGAGCCAAGTTGACCTCATCTTTCTGCCTAAATCTCTTCATTCAGACAGAGGCAACGTGCTGAAGGACAAATAACCACTGCTGACCATACCTTCTAACCCGTGTGCCTCCCTGTGCCTTGAGAACCCTACACACTTTCAGACATATCCATGAACTTCAGGAGGGGTCGATACTCACTTCTAGGCAATGTCATGTAACTACAAACTAGTGGACCTTGTCAAGAAGTCTCAAAGCTCTCTTTATAAAGCAGGAATGCAGACTGTCAACATAAAGAAGTTCTGGGATGGGGGACAAACAGGCAGAGATAATAGTATGCCTTAGCCCTAAGTGTTGGAAAAGGGCCATCTTGCTCTGTGAAAGCTTTCACATGAACCAAGAAGCTTGAAAAAAGAGCTGATCAGCATGGTCTATTTGAATTGTTAAATTTGACAGCAAATATAGGCTTTTGGGAAGTATGCTGGAGGTTGTCAGCTGACACCTTTGGGCTGTCTCATGGACAGTTTTCTGCAAATTGGTGCTGGTATAAATTAACAGAAATCCTGCATCACAATAAGATTGTGACCTACCTGTGTAGGTATGTCACAACCTGCCCATGGTACAAAACTCAGAAGCAGAAGAAGTGCTGAAAGGACTTGCATGGTGCTTTGACCCTGTCTGGATGTGAGGTGCCCACCAAAGTTGCTCTATCACTCTCCTCCCTATCACCAGACAGGAGAGAGAAAATATAATGAAAGTTCATGAGTTGAGATAAGGATGAGGAGAGGTGACTCACTGATTATTCCATGGGTAAAACAGACTCAGCTTGGGGAAATTAACTGAATTTATTACCAACCAAACTCAGAGGAGGATAATGAGAAGTAAAATAAAAAAAAAAAACACAAAAACTTTAAAAAACGGTTTCCCCTCACCCTCCCTCCTTCCCAGGCTTAACCGTATTCCCAGTTCTCTACCTCCTCCCCCTCAGCAGCACAGGGAGACAGGGAATGAGAGTTACAGTCGGTTCATCACATTTGCTGCCACTGCTTCCTCCTCAGGGGGAGGAGTTCTTCCCCTGCTTCAGCATGGGGTCCCTGCAATGGGAGGTAGTCCTCCATGGACTGCTCTAACATGAGTCCTTCCCACAGGCTATAGTTCTTCATGAACCACTCCAGCATGGTTTCCCATGGGATGCAGTCCTCCAGGAAGAGGCTGCTCTAGTGTGGGTTCCGCCCAGGATCATCAGTCCTGCTAGCAAACCTGCTCTAGCATGTTCTCTCTCTACATGGGTCTACACGTCCTACCAGGACATCTGTTCCAACACGGGCTTCCCATGGGGTGACAGCTTCCATTGTGCACCCACCTGCTCTGGCATGAGGTCCTGCACAGGCTGCAGGCGAATCTCTGCTTCCCTGTGGACTGTGATGGGCTGCAGAGGGACAGCCTACTTCTCCATGGGCTGCAGGAGAATCTCAGCTCTGGCACTAGAGCACCTCATCCCCCGTCCTTCTTCAATGACCTTGGTCTCTGCATCACTGTTTCACTCACATATTCTCAGTCCACTCTGTTCTGGCCACAGTTACTTTGGTGCAATAACCTTTTTTTACTTCTTAAGTACCTTATCCCAGAGGTATTGCCACCATCATTGATGGGCTCAGCCTTAGCCTGCAGCAGGTCTGTCTTGGAGCCACCTGGCATTAGCTCTATTGGNCTCTGGCCACAGTTACTTCGGTGTAATAACCTTTTTCTACTTCTTAAGTACATAAGTACATTATCCCAGAGGTATTGCCATCATCATTGATGGGCTCAGCCTTAGCCTGCAGCAGGTCTGTCTTGGAGCCACCTGGCATTAGCTCTATTGGACACCAGGGAAGCTTCTAGTAGGTTCTAAAAGAAGCCACACTGCCCCAAAACCTTGCCACACAAACCCAGTACAACTTCTAAGGTTGTTGCAGAAGGCTGACATATAGGTGTTGGGTCTGACCACATCGGAGGCAGTTGGCAGAGTGAGTTATCCATACGATATTAACTTTTGCTACTATTTTTTTACATTGACCTATGCAAAATTCCTAGAAGGCAGACAGTAACACCATGAATACACTACAATTATTAGGAAAAATCCAGCTATTCTGTTTGTATACCAAATGGCTGAGGTACAAAGGTGGGATGCAGACAGCTATGTTTTCATCTCGCCTTTCACTTACGGACTTCATACATTGCCCTGGGACAACACAGACATTCTGGAAAGTGGGATTACATCCATCTGCAAAGTCAGAATAGCAATAGTTTGCAGAGGTAGTGCAAGCATAATGTTCTGATGTATGGAGAACGACATAAGCTCTGCAAGAAGGGGGTCACATCTTAAAGTAATTGGGAAGGTAGTGCATGTATTTGTTCATACAAATCCAAGTGAAGGTCAAGACAATTTGTTCAGCAGCTCTACAGCAGTGTCATTTGCCCATGTTTTCCTCACATATATCTTTGCCCTGTTATTCGCTGACAAGCACACAGCTGAAGAAACAGCCTAGGTGCGACAAATGCAAGAGAACATCTGCGAAAAGCTGAAGGGCTACAACACAGCAACATCATGGCAGCCATTCAAGGATCTGTTACGCTCCCTCTCCTGCATTTCTTCTGCCAAAAAGTACCAGGAGCACAGCTGAGCAAATCCTCGGATGTGTCCTTGTCATGGCCACGTGGAGCCAACACACAGAAAGAGATCTTGTTCTCTCCCTACTAAGTATTCTCAAGCTTTCTACAAAAACAATGCACTATACCTGCAAGTCAGAAATCAAGGGATAACATAGACAACAACAAACAATGAAAACTTTAAAACTTTACAGCTCTGTGAAGGTTTTCCACGTGTTAACATTGGCCTCCGCAGCAAGTTTTATAGGGTAACGAACTATTCCTCTGATACAAAGCACTCCTTCAAAATCAGGCATGTAAGTCATATCTTCCTCTCACTAACCTTTTCATCAGGAAAAGTCACACTGTTGTCTATAACTAAAAAAATCGGAATTCCAGGTAAAACAATTTTTATCACTTACTCTGTAACCCAGCGCAGCACACAATGCCTTTTGCAATTCTGTTTCTCTCCTCTTCTTAAGTAAAACAGTACAGAACACTTGGCCAAGTTGCAACATATAAATGTAAGATTTTCTGAACGCACACAAAAGAACTAATGGCATACCAGGTTTCCAGATCAGAAGACAGGTAAGGACATTCAGGATGCAGGAAAAGCACAATTCACCAGAATCATCAGCAAGTCCTTGACTATATATTAAACATAGGTCTTGAACTCTTACATTGCCAAGGAATTAGTTCTGTAAAGAGGTATTCTGACTAGAGTCTAACTTACTAACAGGGGACTGTTATTGTCATTACCAAGCACAAAACAGAATAAGACAATTTATTTTTGCAGAACAATTCCAAAGATGAAAAGCCTGTTCTTGTATTCTTGCAGTTGTATGTCATTAGACCCTGCAATATGGTGGTCATATTTCCACAGCCTCCAAATTGGAGTGACAGAAATTTTTCAAAAACGTGTCAAAATATTTTTTCTTAATGCTTTCTTGTGCATGTGTTTGGCCATCTTTCAAACAGTTCCACAACATTACACTGTAGAAACAGAACTAAGATATGGATCCAGTCCTGCAACTCTTACTTGCTTGTATAATTCCTTAAGCTACCCCACTACGGACACTGAATTTTTCCTGCTTACAGCTGCATCTGCTCTCCTAGATTTCATGTATTGGTCATGGCCTCATACATTCCCCAAGTTATTGCTCACTCCTGTTGTTTCTTATATGTCCAAATAGAAAAAACAAACTAACAAACAAAACATAACAAACAAATGTAAGGGAACAAGTTAATATTGGTACCAAATTCTGTACACACTCTTACCAACATCAAGGTTTGAATCCTTACAGCTGATTGCATTTCATCTTAAATATCTTCAGCATGTTACTTGTCAATTATTCTAATACTTAATCTCCTCTAAAGACAAAGAAATGCATTTTGTTTCTGTGTTCAGTTACACAGGAAAGAAATACCCTGTATTAGGGCTCCCTCCTGTAAGCAGTTAGCACCACTCCATGCTGTGAGAGCCAGCTAGATTTAAAAGTGCTCTTTTCATAAAAATTGCATAAAATTGCCCTTTTCTGCTTAGAAAAGGACTGAATACATTGCACAGAGTTAACTCTTACACACAATTTCCCCCACATAATTAATACCTACTTGTTTTAGACTTTGTTTTTTCATAAAAATAGAACAAAAATTCCCAAAATTTTAGATATTAATTTCACCAAAGCAGGAACTCTTCAAAAAATGAGTTTATGTGCAGATGGCTTGAACAAACAAACCTGTATAAAACCTGCAGAAGAAAAGCATTTTGTAGGAGAGAAATATCAAGCAGAAATATCATAGGACATGGGTGTGGAGATGTATATTCATCTGTTTTTTGCCAGTTGCATACACAACTTTCTAGAAAATTATCATGTTTTTGCACAAAAATTAATATGTATATGGTGATGACACTGTTTATTAAAACACATGAATTTTATATTCAGTCCCATTTGTATAGTTAGAGGTCAGAGCACATGAGCTTGGCCAAGCCACAGTATTGTTCTAGCTTCTCTTTTACTACCTTTGAACAGGCAAACAGATAAGCAGAGGAGCCTTTCATCTTCTACTAATTTACTGTGACAAGTACTTTCCTTTTCCTGTCCTGTTACACTTATGCTCTCAGTTGCTAACAACTTTTTTCTTAAAAAATAAAAAATAAAATTTAAAAAAAAAAGAAATTTTTTATACTTGGAAATCCTCCATATTTCCAAACAATATGTTTCTAAAACATATGATGCACACAGAGTAAAAAGAAACAAATAAGGCTGACAAGTACTTTTTGCATTACAGAACATTAAAATGAGTTTTAATGCTGTGTCACTCCAGTGTAAGAAAATGCAGAAGAAAATAAATCATGACAGCATTTTAAAGTATGTTAAATTTATGTTTTGTATGGTGCATTCAAACCTTCTCAGTTTTTATAATCTACAAATTTTCAGAACTGCTAGGGGTCTGCAGAGAAAATGCTCAAGTGGCAGCAAGTTTCTTGGGAAAGGCTGTTTCCTCAGTAAAAAACTCAAGAAGCTGCTATTGCTGATAAGAGGTAGCCTGATCTATCAAACCTTCTAGCAGCAAAGCCAAGTGTTTCCCTTACTCCTCTCATCCGGAAGTTTAAAATCTTTTGATCTCAGAGCTAGGAAGATGTTTACTGCTTTTCCCAGGTAGCCTATTTCTCCCCCCACTCTTTCTTATGCCATAAGTGAAGCAATGTTTATGGACAACTGCTGCACCAGAGTGTGACCAGTGAGGTTGAGACCTGAGATGCCAGCTACCTTCTGAAGCTCTCCTGCTCCCAATAACATTTGTTCTCCTAGAATCCGTGTGCTGCTCATGTCCTCACATGTAGGGCCAGTTCTTACTCATTCTAGTTGCTTCTTATGTGTCACTACCTCCTTTCCCCTTCTTTATCATCACAATTTCCAAGCTCTGAGACCCCAATTTTACAGGTGACTTCTGAGGATGTGAAGAGGCACCGGTGGAATATTCTTATCTACATTCCCTCTATCACACTCCCTCCCTTATCTTGTGCCTGGCTGATGTGATTGTTCCTCTTCAGCTTCCCTTGCACTAGTACCTCACCTGCTGATAGTAGAAAATGAGTGCGCGTATAGGTTTCACTGTGAGTGAGGTCAGTGTTTAATAGGAAAATTTTTCCTAGTTTTAGTGACACTGACAATGTCAAAGCCGAAAATTCAGGGACTGACAAATGCCTACTAATTTTGAAGTAAGATTCTTTGCCTTTGCATACACTTCAGCTTTTTTTCACAGACTGAAACAAGAGTTTTTGAAATAGGCTTCTGAGGGTGATGGAAGAAAGTTTCTACTGACTCCACCTCAACTACAAAAAACCAAATAGACCAACGAAATCAGCACCACTGCAATTTGCAAAAGAAATGTAGACACTCCTTGTGTGAACAGAAAGTTAGTTATTTGTATACCATTAGAATTAACATAAAGTGAAAACAACCTGCTGGGACTATGGTTAAAGAAATACTACCTATTCGGCACTTCATCCTGAGAAATGCCTTCTCCTCAGTACCATCAACACATTGAAATATAATGACAATTGTAACACTCACCACCATTGGATGATGCTCTGTAGAAAGAAAGATGATCAAGCATTTAACAGTGCATGTAAACTTTATTTCTGTGCTTGAGGTAAAGTACAATTCAATAAAGAAAAAGTTAGCTAAACAGCAACATAACTCCTTACATAGGAAATTAAGTAAGATACAAGGACTGGCANATTCAGGATGCAGGAAGAGCACAATTCACAGAATCATCAGCAAGTCCTTGACTGTATATTAAACATAGGTCTTAAGTAAGATACAAGGACTGGCACCTAATTTTCACCAGCTTTTCATTAGACTCTGAAAAGCTCTGAAGTATTACAAATATGGTTTTCTTGACTGAAAAGGAAGCCTGAACTTCTTACCATCTCATTACTATGAAAAGGAATGGGGTGTCTCAGATGTGATTGCTGAAAGATAACTGCTTGTGTCTATATTTAGATAATTCTGAAGATCAAATGGTCTAAATTCTATGAAAAGTGGCTTGCTTGGGGTTTTATATAGTAAACTAGGAACTGGGATAAAAGCATCTTTCAATTTAGAATTCAAAATGTTAAGATCTGGTTCTCAGAATTATTAAAAATATACAACCCTCACTGAAGTAAAAACCCAGTTTAGAGGGTCATGGGGCAGGAGTATAATAACTTACTAAACTTGGCTTCCTCTCACATCAGAGTGAACTAAACACATCCTTCATCTTTAAAGCAAAGCAAGTTCAGAATAGCAGAGAAAAAAAGCCTCCAAGTTTCACAGTTCTTTTCTCATGATATCTCTTGAAAGGGTGTTTTGATTTCAGCAGAGATGGTGTTATTCTCTGAAAAGATGACTTAAACTCCTGCTTTACCTTCAATACACAGCTCCTGTTGGGTAACATCAACACAAAAAGAAACCATGGTTTAATTTAGTTTTTGCTATGTTCCTGAAGATATGCCAAAAGACAGTGCCTTTTCCCTACAAACTTGCACTGCATATGAATAACATGATATTTATATGAAATTTCAACACAGAAAAAAATAGTTTGACTCCTACCCTCCAACACACCTTTGAAAACTGTCTCTCTCAAATGCTCCCAAGTCCTTAAGGGTATTCTAAAACATTCCATTTACTGTAATCTTTTTTTATGTGGTTCTGTTCTACTACAATCTCAAGTTTCCTTGGCAAAAATCAGGAGATAGAATTACTTTGGGTATATCAAGACATGTTTCTTCATCATTGCTGTAGAAGAAAGTCACTTGTTACTGGTTTCTTTGCTAAGTTATAATAGGAAAATCAATATGAAACTGCTGAGATTAACACAGGACAGTTATTATAAAGGAGCTCAGCTTCCTCGAAAGTTGTCTAGAAGTGTCTTGCTGGTTCAACTGAAGTAAGTATTACTGATATTTAGAGGGGCATTAATTCAGAAAAATAACTAGCCAGAACAGCCCATTAATTCCAACTCAAAGCCACAAATAAAGCTCCTGTTTAAAAGTAATGAACTTTATTTCACTGACTAGATAACATTTTACCTGACAGCATATTCACACAAATCTTGTGCAAGTCATCTACTTGTAAATATCACAATAATTATTGGAACAGAGAGCCTTATTGGTAGATACTAATAAAACAAAGTATGCACACAGTACCTATGCAGGATTAAAGCCTACATCATTGTAGCTGAGAGGTTTACGTTTCATTTCAAGCAATAGTTGTAATAGTTGTGTTCTGAAACACCTTTCTGTCTACACAATCTGTTATTTGAGTCAAATTTTTATGGCAAAATACAAACTGCACAGCAGACTGCAGAAAATTTTAATATGGAAAGCTCAGTTTGATGCATTTGTTCCATCTGGAAAAAAAAAAAATCAGAGAATAGCACATACACCAATGAGAATTTTATCAAGAAGTTAGTGTAAGAGTTTTATTCCAAGGCTTATCTACAAAGCACAGTATAGATCAGCTTTTCTCAAAACATTCTGCAACACAGTCATTCTCTGGTTTACTACTTTTGGACTCTTTGGACTCTTACACAGTTGGACTCTTTGGAGATACCACCGAAAAAACAAAGTGACACATGGAATTTAAACACAAAGAGTTTCATTGTTGTTTAAAAAAGAGAAAAAGTTTAAAAAATCTTGATCTCAGAGCTAACTATGCACTTATGTGTATGAATGTATTAAATAACTCAGCCAAAATTCTGACATCAATAATGGCCACATCCATGCTATTCTTTTCGATCTACTTGAGACTAGATTCCAGGCCGTATATCTATATCATTCAGAGTTAGTTCTAGTAACATTTCCATGCAAATACATCCAGCTGAAAATGAATTGAAAATATGCCAGAAATTGCAAGGGCTAAAGAGATAAGCAGAATTTTTAAAAAAAAAAAAAAAAAAACCAAACACCAAAACAAAACAAACAAAAAACAAACAAACAAACAAACAAAAACACACCAAAAAACAGACCAGAAAAAAAACAAACCTCGCAAAAAGCCAGAGGTAGGAAGATTTAAAGATGTTCCATTTCTTAGATACTAGTTCAATATTTGCAGCAGAACAACCTTTACTTACAAGTCAAGTGAACTGCAGAGAAGATGAGGTATATTCTCAGATTTACCAATTAGTTATTTCAAGTTTGAAGGTAGTGTTGTGTGCCAGCTTGGCTCCGTGAGTTTTTATTAATGGTATTGCTAAGAAAAACTGTTCCTAGCTCTGAAACTTGAGAAGGAGTTTTCTGAACTCTCATTGTAGTGACAGTTCATAACCTTGACCAGTTTAAAAGATGCAGCTTATTGGAGAAATCAGACAGCTCTACAAATGGTAATGGCTCACATCTCACTGCATACACTAAGTTAAAAAGGAATACATTTAATAAACATTAAATAAATCTGAGCTGAAACTTTGATTTATGTTGCCTGTCTCACTGGTTTCAGTCTTTTCAGAACCCAGTTTGTAGGGCCCTGCCCATGTGTATTAACTGCGGAGGTTTTTGAGAAAGATGGGGATATGTGAGGATATGGGGAAAAGGATTAGTGACAGCAGGGAATCAAGAGTCTTAAAGAATCAAATAAGGAATTTTTTTATAAAATCAGCTTTGGATACTTTCATAAAATCAGCTTAAGCCCAAGTCAAATTTGAAAACAAAAAAATACAGTTCAAAGTAAAGAAGAGTTTAAAATCTGAATACTGTGTTAGTGAGCCTACATTACTTTTCTGCCTGCAATTGACTAAGTATTTAAATAAAAAAATATGAACATAAATATTTTTACTTTACCAATTAATTCCAATAAGTTTTTTAAGAGGCTTATGGAGAAAATCTTGTAACCTAAAGATTATTGCTACACTACTAACTATAACAGGCGTGGGACTCCCCTTGCCTTAGGAACCAGTGTATACCTACATGACTCACTGTCCTGTGCTCAAAATATCCCCCAATAGCCACAGCCCATCTTCCCACTAGAAATAACTCACAAGAACTGTGTCCAGGCAGCAGCTGCAAGAGTTAGCAGGAAGGAAACATGCTGATAAGCAGTGTAAGCACTGGTCCTCCAAACCCATTCTTTTCTTTACCAGCAAAGGCATAATTAAAGATTCTTTACAGCATTCAGTATTAGTGCAGGACTCCAGATAACACTAATACAATCAATGCAATGAGTTGAGGATAATGTCCATTAACAGCTTATTCATCTACTTATTTTCTTGAGGCTTCTTGATGTTTAAAGAAATATACCAAATTACATTTTACTGGTTTTATTAGATGTTCTTTTGGCACAGTCAAAATCCAGATGATGATATATTTAATCTTTAAATGCAGTTATTTCATGGAGAGTCTTTTAATCTTTTCACTTTTAATCAGTCATTCTATATTATCCTCTCCAGATGGAATTTTTTAAATTCATAATTTTCATGGAATAAACTCTCTATGACTGAATAGAATTTCAATGAAAATTGAAGTTCAGTGGGAGAGGTTTCAAGAAAGAGCAGTGGACTCAGAGGACTGGCGTTGCATCATTTCTGACAGGCTCCTGCATTACATCTAGGACACCATCATAGGTGAAGCATTCACCTAATTCTGGAATTAAGCAGATGTGAGAAAGGGGGGAAGAGGAGAGGTGACAAAACAAAAGTTGCCAAATTCTCCATAATAGGAAAAATTTGGCCAAGAACATGTTTTTGCCATCCTCTGTTAAGATGACTTTGATGCCTTACTGCTGAGTATTCACATTTAAATCATCAGTGGGGAGCAGATCAATAAAAGGTAAACCAGTCATGGACAAGCTAAATATTTTCTTTTTTTTTTTTTTTTTCACATGAAGAGCAGCCATTTGAAAATACCAAGCAGCACTGGCAGCAGTAATTTTTAACATGTCACAACAAGGTCAATATGCTACTAACTTTATAATTCTTTGGGTAATAGATGAGACATGTTGAAGCAGCTTTTGGTTCATTTGGTATTACCCTCATTATAGCTTTAGCTGGCACAGGGGATCAATATTTCTGAACATTACATTACTCCTGAACAGACAGAAGGACATATTGTTTATTTGGCTGCCTAGTGATTTCTGACACAGAAGCCTATCAATTATATTATTGTATGAAAACCAGTGCCAACTAAAAGGACTCCTAACAGAACACCAAGATGTGGTGCTTATTCAGGAGCTGATTACCCAGGAGCCATCAAAATACTAAACCTAGAGAATAATATTTAATCTGAGGCTGGCTCTGTAGCAACCCCTGCTTTTTTTAACCTTGCAGGCCTACTCGTCACTGACTTTAAATATTCATTTTATGAGATGGTGCAGGATTCCCCAGAATCCACTTGATTTCAGCTGCCAACAGTTAAAGCCTTTGGCAAAAATTACCCATTTAAGCAAATACAACAGCAAGGCAGGAGATGCAATTACATTACTTTCCTACAGTTAGTTATGTTCTTGCCCAGTGTGTCCATTACTGTCCAGAAGCTTTTGCAAGCACCATTACCCTAGACCCTTTAAAAATTGCCTGTAACGCAAGGTTAAATACCTCAACTGCATTAAATGTAATTCAAACAACCTCATTGTTATTACATATGTGTCACTATTACAGGCACTCAACTGTGCATCTATAGTTAAAATTAAGTTTGGCTTTTATAGCAAATATTAGGTGCAGAGATCTGATCTGAGTCCAAAAATGTCTACTAGGATCATCTGGATTCCTCTGTCCAGTAAAGAGCAGACACTACAATTCATTAAAATGAAAGGATGTTTTGCAAATGTATGCTTTTCCCTACTGCCTCATCCCTTGCAAAGAAAACCATGTTCACCCAGCAGCTGAGATAGAGAGAATATTCTGAAGCAAGTTGGAAAAGATGTACATAGGGTAAAAGAAGAGAAACAGGATGAAACAGCGTAATACGTGTCATATACTTCTAAGAGTGAGACCACCTGTATTGCAACACTTCACTTAATATCAAGTTTTTCCTCTGCATCTCTTGTGACATTTGAAGATCTTTTAATACATTTATGATATATAATTAGCTGCATCTTGTGCATTCTAACAAATGCTACAAAGGCCAATTAAGGCTTCACACATATGGAAAAAATGTAAAATTTAATTTTACATCTGTCTTTAGAGACTAGAAATACCAGTGAGGAGTCAATTCAATGGACATCATCTGTTTTGTTTCTCAGCTTGAAACTATTATCCACACAAAATTGAACTAACAGTATCACAGAGAACCTTCAGGATGGAGATTCTGCTCCATAGAGTATGCTAAGAGGTAAAAGCTTTTTAGATTGGGATGAGGCACAGAGAGTTTGAGATGGTAAGAGGCAGAGTATGAAACTGAGGATGGAAAAAGTCTGCAATATCGTAAAGAAACTGAGACATTTCTGACTGGAACAGGAAGGAAACACACAACCCAGTCCTTCCTGGTGGACTGTACCTCAGAGGGACACACAGACTTTCCTGACTTTATTGCAACACAGAAGACATTAAAGCTCACACGTAAGTCCAGACATGGGAGACAGGACAGAGGGAAAGTTATTTATAAACATTTTTGGGGTTTTTTTCCTATTCTTTTATTTTAAAGTTAGCCATCAAATTTTTCCTCCAGAGAAAACCTTCCCTAGAAGTTATTCGTAAAATCATAGAATCCGGCTTGGAATGGCACAGGTAGTTTTTGGGAATCCTCGCCGTAAGGAAAAATAGACCAATCTCAGTTCAAGGGGTAAATAGGGGATAGGCTTATTTTCCCCATTCCATAGCATCACACCAGAATTTTTTTATTACCTATTACCTATTGTGTCAGTCACACATAACACAACTCAAGCCTTCCTGCTTCTGTCTGAGAAGTCTCCATTTGGCCACGATTCTTATCAAACCGACCAGAAGGGTGGGCAAGGATCCACTGTTGGTTCCTTGTAATTTTACAGTGTAGAAGCAGACGCATCGCTGTACTTTACAACTGCTTTCTTTTACAGAATCTTTTGTTGGAACACTTGTACAACTGTCAGATTTATTCTTTCAACAATCAAAGAATGCTTTCTGAAAGGTTAAAGGAAACTGGTTGAGGGGTTTCCAAATTAAAAGCCTGGACTCACAATGTTTTACAAGTTTACTGTTTTTACCCATACCTAAAAATCAAGTGTTATCAAAGTGTGTATAAATGTTTGAATAAATGTACAAAGTAGAAATCAAAGGGTGCAGAGACATTTTAAGATAAAGAGCAATGCTCCTTGAGACACAGAAGTCAACATTGCATGTTAGAAAAAGAGGAGGATCTTCCTAATTAAGTTATGGGGGCAAATTTTCCACAGATATGCTTTCTGTTACAATCACCTTCATCCATGTTCATCTACACTATACAAAAATAATATTTATAAGGGCTTGTGTGCTGCTAGTCCTTATGCGGTAAGGACAGAAAAAATAAGCAGCCACAGAAGTGCCCTGGAGCAGTCTTCCCTCCCATTCTTTTGTCAACAGTGGCAGCTAACCAGCTGCAAAAACCTCCTTTAAAATTATTGCATCTGCTTGTCCTGGAATCACAGAAGGAGATTTTGTTAAGGTGATAGCCTTTCAAAACAAAGCTTTCAGAAAATGTTTCTGTCATGTTGCTTACTTTAGACAGGCAAGCAACAGAGCTGCCAAACAAGTTACAATATGCAGCCCTTGGAGGAACAGTGCAAGTTTTGGGTTTTGCTAGATTCTAATAAGGTTATTACAAACAACAACAATAAAAACAACACACAGACAAAAAAACCCGACCCACTTGTGAATTTCTCAACAATTGATTTTGCTTAGCTTGGGAATCACCAGGAGTACTCAAAACTACATAGATACATGTACTTTTGTGTAGTACTTCACTGAACAAGAGCCCCTTCTCTCAAGGTATTTATGGAGTAAGACAAAACATATGGTAAGAGTGGAAAACTGTGTTTGTTGTTGACTAAAATAAACAAGCACTCTCTGAAATGCACAAGTACCTTGCCTGTTTCCTCAGAGATCAGACAGGTTTTACAGATCTGCTACTTATTTCCATGAGTCTTCACTTCTGATTGCCACAACCTTCTGTCCCTTTCCATTGCCAGGAAGCCGATTCTAGGATTCATTCCTTTTTTTTCCTGTCACATACCTTAAGGAGAGCAGAAGCAGAGCAGTTGGGACATGAATGGAGTGCTAAGTAGAACAGCAGGAAGGTAAATGGAGCCCACAGTCAGGACCTGAGGGAAAAAACTTGGTGAATCACTTCTTTCCCTCCTTAGTACTGAACTACATGAAGGTGAACCACAAAAATACTTGTTTATTACAACCCACATGGCATAGTGGATGTAGGAGCTTTAGGGAGCAGGCTCTTCAGATTTGGTAAAGATAGTCTAGATGAAGGGCATCAGTAAATCCTAACTACACTTTAAAATTTACTGTGAGATGGTCAGGAACCAGAAAAAAAAAAATTATTCACATCCTTATTTCACAGAGTCTCTATCGAAATAGGTAAAGTCTCTCCTGTTTCTCTTTTCCCAAGAGATGAACTAATGAATGTTTCAAGGGACAAAAACCTCAGCAAACAACAAAGCCAAATAAATAACTTACAACAAATGATGTATTCAATTCTCTTGCCATGAAGACTTTATTACATATATATTTCAATAATTTGTAGCAGAAATGACAGAAGCATCCAAATAAGTAGTTGTAGATGGGTGTTTTCCCTCATTTAGTTGTAACAATCAATTCTGGCTTTTTGATATTGTCAGAATTTTTGAAACCAATAGCTGAATTCCGTATATATTTGTAATTCTCTTCAAACATCATGTCAAAGCTGAGGGGTTGAAAAATAAGCAAAAGGTTTACAACTACAATTTTTAAGTTCCTACATACAGTTGTCACTGTATTCTTTTTATACATTATATATGTAAGCCTCTTTCAGCTTTGCACCAGCAGAGGCAACTGCTACCTGTCCAGTGGATACCTTTCTTCCTTCTCTTCTTCCACTTTCAAAGAGGAAAAAATACATGTGGAGTTTTCAAGGTGCTCCTGTTGCTAGCTTTTCCTTTATCTCTAAGTGTGCAGGGAATAGCATTGGAACATGTAGAATTGAACCAACATATCACCATTCAGTGCAAAACCATACAGACTGAGATGTTTTAATTTTAAGAAATATTTCACTCACAGACTCAGTCCTTTGTAGTCAAATGCTCACAAGAACAAACATACATGCATCCCTGTACATCATGTAAGATCACTTGTGATGAACACAGAAGCCAAGGAACATCAACAGCCACTCAATTCTTGTGTCCCTCATAGACTGGCAGTACACTGGCTTTTGGATGTAACTTCTATACAGTTTATGACCTGGCAGTGACAGCAAGCTTTTAATCCTGTGCCAACTCCATGACTCATGAAACAATATGCATTCACCCTTTGTATCTTCTTTGCTACCTATGCGTGTCTTTTGTTTTGGGCTTGCTTTTGTTTCCCTAAACTGAACATTACTGAGAAACTGCACGCAGATAAGCTGTGATTTTATTAAAATACTTATCTAGATGCCACCAACACATCTCTTTTATCTCTCCTTTCATCATTTCCTCTGAAACTTTCATATTGAAACTTTCCAATTCATTCTTTCTTTATACCAACAGCAACATTTTTATGCATATTTGTACCATCTTTTCACCTGAACCTTAGTCTAATCACAACATGAAACTTCTACTTCAATCATAAGACTCTC
Organism: Pachyramphus minor; assembly: GCA_013397135.1. NCBI lineage: Eukaryota > Metazoa > Chordata > Aves > Passeriformes > Tyrannidae > Pachyramphus > Pachyramphus minor. The sequence goes on from VYXB01002303.1 coordinate 100,018, forward strand.
CTGAGAATCAATGCCACTCTTTTCAGTCTGAAGCCTTGAAGGAAAGAATAAAGTCCATCATGAGCTACCTAGAGACTTTCACTTCCTCAGAATGATACTAAACCAAACTGTAGTTCTAAAAAAAAAAAAATCACCTCAGTCAAGATCAAGTTTGTAAACTGTACTAAATTGAGAAGAGCAGTTGACATACTGGAAGACAGAGATGTCATTCAGAGATCCAGATGCTGAAAAAATGGCCCTAGAGAAACCTCATAAAGTTTGACAAATGCAAAATTCTACATCTGGAAGCAACAGAACAGGCTGAGGATGTCTGAGGATATCTGGCTGCAGCTTTGTAGTAAAAGACCTAGGTGTCTTGGCACACAAGACGTTGAGCATGGGTCTACATGATTGCTCTGCAGCAAAGAGGATCAAACACATACTAAACTGCCTCAGGAGGAATCTAGCCAAAAAGACAATGGAATTCCTCTCCATTCAGCAGCTCTGGTGTTGCATTTAGAGCATTGTGTCCACTCGTGGACTTTCAGTCAAGAAAGTCATCGTCATACTTTAGCAGGTCCAACTGCAGAGGACATCCAGAGGACAGCCACCATGACTAGGAGGCTGGAGTACATTATTTGCAAGAAGGGCTGACAGAGCTGGGATTATTCAGTCTGAAAATAACACTGCTATGGCTGCGAGGGTGAGAGGAATGTGTGAATCTTATTTCCCTTTTTCAAATGCACCCTAATGAAGAGTCTAGGTGAAGACACATGGAGTCAGACTCCTCTTAGAAGTGCACAGTAACAAAATGAGAGACAATATATTTAAACTGCAACATGGAAAATTCCAATCAGGATTCAGGTAAATTTTTAACCATAGGAGTGCTCCAACACTGAATTGGAGTCCAGAGCTGAGATGTTATTTCCATCCTTGGAAATATTCAGCATACTACTGGACAGAGCATCAAAAAAATCTAATAAAATTTGACCCTGCTTTGTACCTTCCAACTTAAATTATCCTATGAATACTAAAGAAGTCTCTGAAATCAAATCACTCCCTGCAGTCTTATTCATATGTATGAAAATCTGGCATGAGAATATAGGTAGAAAACTTTGGTTAAAAACAGTAATCATTTTATAATGTGAAAAAAATCAAGTTACCTACTTTGTGTCAAACACATCTGGATTCATGACCATATTACTTTTGATGTCACTTAGAACTTTTCCAGATATTTTCCAAAGTCTGTATTGTAGTTTCTACTATCTTTTGCCACACATCTACAAGATGCTTTTCCTCTTAATGAAAATATTAGAGAAAAAAAAAAAAAAAAGTCTTGTTTAATGAAGACTTCAAAGTGACATTGAGGTTGCGGGGGGGGGAGAAATAGAATACTTGATAGTTTTCCAACTAAATGCAGTCCATTTTTAATTCCAGGGTGTGTATGAATGTCGCCAGGCACCTGTGACAGGTTCCAGGAGGGGGAACTACAAAATTATTATCCTATTGCTGTAGTCTCAAATCTGGCTTCTAAATGTTGTCTTATTGGTATTGGTATTTTCTGTGAATGCTGATCAGTTGCCTATTTGACTAAAGTGGTGAAACCCTCATCAAAAGAATCTCAAATTGCATTTGTTCCCAGCATAGCAACAGTTACTCATAGAAAACAGATTTGAAAATCTAGTAACCTTGTTTTTATCAGACAGCATTAGGAAAAAAACAACCTTGACTTCTCTGTTTTGTTCTGAATTTTTAATACCCTGAACTCTGTTTTAAGGTGCTCTGGTTTTTTTAGCACCTTCAAGGGCTATTTTAGTTTATGCAACTCATACCAGTTTTAACGGTAAAATTGTTTTCCCTTGTTTTTAAGCAATAGAATCAAGAGTGTAAATCTCAGACACTTGGTATCTTTTCTTAGTCAATGAAGATTATCATCCCAGAGGAGAATTCATCCTCTTATATAGAGATACTTTTATACAAGGAAACCTAGATGACTAGATCTTCTCAGATGACACTAAGTGATCACATATTCTCTCTTCATATTCTACCTGGAATGAGGACATGCAAGATACTACTTGCCTGTTGGGGCAGGAATTGGATACCATCACTCGCACCAAGAATGCTCCTATATCACAACCTCAGCAGAATCCATTATTAAGAATGTTCCATGAGAGTTTTGATGTAGGTTAGTTTTCCCTTATGTCTGAAGGACTTAAATCTCACTACAAACAGTTGATTTTCATCTAAATCGCTTCATACTGGTTTTCAAAGTCATTATAGTCTCATACTACTCTCCCTTTAAGCTACTGTTATTAAATAGAAGCAAGGGTTAAAATCACTAAATATTCTTATGTTTTAGAAAAAGTGCGTTCCCTCTTAGATCAAAATCTTAAATACAGTGTATTTCAACACCCATCTACATCCACCTACGTACCAACACAGATTTGTATATTCAGGAGCTGTATATCAATGTAACAAATCTATCTAGCTTCTTAGTATTCTTATGAATATATATGTCTATATATACAATAGATAATTTTCACATGTTCTTTAATCCAATTCTCCCAAAAGCTTATCTAAGGCCTAGTGAATTTTGCAAGTGCCACAAGATACTGAGTAGTTACAACTGACACTGACAAGAGCAGTATGAAACTTATTTTTCCTTTGCTTTTTTTTTAGTTTTGTGGCTGTGAAAATTAAAATTAAACAAAGTCAATACAAGATGTGATATAACCTCAAAAACATCCAGCATATACTGACTATTGTTCCTATTTTGCTGGTTCTACACAGCAAGATCTATCCCTTACTAGATACCTACTCTGGGACTATTCGATTGATTGGGAACTGTTTTACTTGAATAACCACAAAAAAATGCATGCCAAATTACTTCTAAAGCCTTCAAGAAGGCAAGACAAAGAAACAAAGTTAAAATGCTTTAAGTTGAAGTCCTAAAGAAGAATTTTAAAAACAGTAAAGTAAATTAAATGCCTACTTGTCATTGCAGTTCACTGAATTTAGGAACATCTTTCCCCCCCACTGAAAAAGCCAAATGTGTAGTCCCTTATAGAGGCACTCAGCTTTCAGAAAAACTGAACAGCTTTCATGAAGTGAAAACAACTGCTATATACTTTTGAAGTACTTTCTAAAGTTAAAAAAAAAAAATTACTAAGTAAAGGCCTAAATCAGAATTGTTTCTAATTTTATCAGAAACCCACATGCCACTACCTCTGTGCTGCCCATATGTATTTGGAACAGATTTAGGGAACAGTGGGAAAAGTTTCTTTGAAAACATGCGAAGACCAGATGTAGCCTTTAAAAATTAGGACCAATTTTCCTAGCTATATTTTAACACACCTAAAAGCTTTTTTTTTCCAAGCTGACACCTGAAAACAGACAAAAGGGAGGAGAAATAAGGAAATATCATGTTTCTTCTCCCTCGTCCTTACCCTTTTTATTTTGTCTGATAGATGCGTGATTTTTCAGCTGTCATTACTGTGTTCTGTTGTAAGGCTCTGTTAAGGGCTGCCGTCCAGCTCTCTAAGCAAAGGTCACTCAGTGGCAGGGATTGGGAAGTATTAGAGAGCTTACAAGGAGGCAGAGATAATGACAAAAATCCAGTGTTTTAAGCCTCCTGCCATACCCCTCCCACAAAATCCCCATAATGAACTTTCTATGCTATGAGGTTTGGGGTTTTTTTAATCAACACTCTGTTGTAAGTTTCACTAAAAATAAATTATATATTTTGCTACATCTCTTCATAACCTGGTTCAACCTTTTGGATTTTAGCTACCAATGTACAGAACAGATTAAAAAATAAGCAAGCCCCAATCTCTAAAATAATCTCCATACAGACCTCCTGATTCACAAACACTTCTTATCCTCAGAATGCAAAATCAGGTCAATAGTGAATTATGTTTTAACCTATTAACATCCCAAGACACCTAATAACCAACAGAGTATCAAATGAGCCTATAACCACATGTGTAGATAAGAAGTCAAGACAGTTTGTCACAGTGCATTGCAACAAGAACGCTTAATGGCTTCTCAAAAGGAAGAAAGCATGAGGTAAAAGCAACCAAAGGGGCAAGTGCCAGATTATAAGCTTGAAACCTCCAAAATTCAATGTGTTAGAAAAGAAACTACAGCACCATTTGATTAGTTACTTGGTTGAATCAAGAGATGAATTACTGTGGAAATTATTCAGGTGGTGTACATTTAATTTGATATGCTTTAATTTGATATAGCTTCAATTTGATATAGCTTCCCACCTATAGTGTATTAGTTGTCTGATGTAAGGCTTTACAGTTATTATACTAGTGACAAGTAAATGCAATTATTATATTAGTGATTAATAATTTTGCATGGGGTTAGTTATACAAGGTATTACCAAGGTCAATTGATAAAAGAAATAAGAAAAACCTGCATCTTGGTGATATTCTTGGGAAAAACTGCTGAATCATCTTGGTGAAGATAATTATACTGAGCAGTAACACAGAGTGCAGAGCTGGAGCCTCCAAAATTCCAAATAGTAGTCTACATCACTGACCTGGAGCATCAAGATGAGTAAGAGGGCCAGTCCACGTTCCACATCCAACCATCTGGCAAGAATTTAACACACTTTTAGAAAATCAAGGTGTGAAAGACAGATATGGACCAGGTTTGATTGCTTTCAGGATTTTCTTAGAAGACATTCCCAATCTCAGTCACTTCCTCACCAGAGTATATGCCAAGTAGATTGAGAAGGTAAGAAAAAGAATTCTCCATACGTCTCAAATCACATGTCAATAAAAAAAGGAAGCCAATGCATTCTAGAAGCCATCTTAACTTTATCTCAGATTACTTTTATCAAAATGCCTTAATTGAAACCATAATTTATGGCAAAATTAAACACATGTGAATGTTTAAGTCATCAAAAACTCAGAACTTCCACACAAACTGTTGCCATTTTAATGTTAATACTACACATTTTCTGCACTTGTAATTCATTTCCTTAAGGTAATCAAAAAGCCCCAAAATAATTTTAATGTCGAACTATTGAAATGTCCCTTCATTGTAGCTGTTTTATCATATGTCTGCAACACAGAATTGTATGCCATGTTGTAATCAGTAGGAAGAAAAGCAAAATTCTGGTGTCATTAAGGCTGTAGATGTCTCTACATATATTATTAGGTAGAAGTTGGTACAGGCAAATTCTTCACTGGAGCTTTTCCTTCCTAATTTTCCATCTATCTTCCTCTCTTCCAAGCAGGCTTCCCTGGGCATAATCAAAAGCATGGTTGAAAATTTTTACCTTGGTCAGAATTTTCAGTTTCTCCTTATGTTGCCATACGATCACAGGCCAAGCAGTTTGGATATACTTAATTTACAGTCTCTGCAGTAGTGTTCTCTGCATACTGTATTATTTTTCCTGTACACTCAGTCTCACATTTCAATTACACTGTTAGTAACTTTTCTATTTCATTTCCATCAATAAATTATAATAAATTAGTACCAACTTTGCTATTATAAATGTTCATAAAAACTGTATTATTTTTCTTATGAAGACAAACATTTTAAGAACGTGCTTCCCAAATCTTTCATAAGTAAAATTCAACATTTACAAATATGTACTGCATCAGTCCACCACCTCCTTTCCACTCCTGTTCACTGGGTGAGTTCTCAAACTAATTAGTAAAGTAAGTTCATTTCCTGATGTAAATTATAAACTATCCTGATAGAACACAGTAGAACACACTTAATCTACTATCCCACGTGAGCTTCTCGGGGTGTTTCTACCTAAGCAGTCAGAACCTTAACACCACGTTTTCCAAAACTCGGTCAAAGCAGACCTGTACAGCTGACTTCAGGACAGGAGGAATATGAACAGAAATGTGATAAGGTCAGCTGAAGGTGTGACAAATTACTCAGCAAAATATTTTTTGTGTTGATGGTAGTTCAAGGCTATTTTTAACAAAATTTAGAAAATGTAGGAAAATAGAGAGGAGAAAATGAGACTATTAAGGTGAAGAAACAAAGGAGAGCAGTAAGAACATCCTCAGGTCTAATATTTTTAGCTGTTACTGAACAGTTTCCCATCAGTAGCACTGGGAATGGAGTTTAAGTGTTTGTGTTCCAAGAGTCAGTGAAATTACAGAAGGATCACAAGCAAAAGGATGCCTATTCAGGCAGTTCTAAAGCAGCTTAGTTAGTGCCAGCAATGGCTACCCAGGCTCTCTGCTATGTTACTGGATTTGTGAAGGCTATTGAAAGCAAATTTTTTATCCAATGATAATTTAAATGACCTAGAGCTTTTAATTCCAAACATTTTCATTAGTTTAACCCAATTAAATATTTCCTTTTTCACAAGATAACGTCACCATAACACAATCAACATTTAAAAACTCCCATATGTTACACAGTGAACTCAAGACATTTTCATAAAAAAACTAAACTATTCAAAACAAAGTTTTTGTTAAATCAAATAAGTTTAATATTTTAATAAATTGTACAATAACAAGATCACGAAGAAATACCTGTGACCTGAAGGAGCCTCTTTGTTGATGCTGCTATTCTAATCCATTATTCTACCAATACTAGCTCCAGTAAAGGGGTGACAGATTTTAGACATGCCAAGTGCCACCTCTTTTTTTCAAACCCATTGTGCAATACTCATCTTTCTCCCAAAATCAGCTTGCTTATAGAGAACTTTGTTTCAATAGGACCAAAGGGTACTTGAAGATACTTTCAAAGTATTTCCATGGTGGTTAGTCACTGTATGCCTCAGAAGGTACAAGCACAGTGTAATTCTCAGAGGAACACAAACACACAGCAGAGGCCATGACCTTATGCTGAAGAGAAGCTTACTTTCATTACGAGACATTTCTTCCCTTCCACTGCGTTCTCACACATACATAGAAGCTTATAGTTTAAAATTAACACAAAATGTATTTTTGCATTACCACTTCTTCTTGCCTTCAGATTAAAAACATGGATTCTGCTTTCCTGCTCTTAAGATCAATTACCTTTCATGCTGCAGCCAGCTCTTCAACTTATTATTTTCATACAATTGTCACAGTCATTTTGTTAGGAGAAAACAAATACATTCATGCAAATTTCTTCAATCTTAGAGTTAAAAGTTATATACAGGTTATAGTAGACAAAAACTATTTACATTGGTATTTTAAATTGTCTGTTAAGGGGAAAAGAACTTTTAGACAGATGACCTGGTCTTGGCTTCCAGACACAGGCTCTCGAGTAAGTCAAATTTGTTCCCTTATGGCTATAAAAATCTACAGTCAATTGTTGCCAGTCAACTGGTTCTTGGTCTCTTAAACCCCAAAGTCCAAGAGAAAATAAATATTTATTTATAGATTCATGTCTCAAATTCACATAACACCTGCAAACAGCAAGACGGATGCCTTATTTTATGCATCAAGTCTGGTGACAGGTTATTACGAAAAGATATAATATGGACAAAATACTAAAAATAAATTGGTATTGTCAAACCGTGATTGCATTCTCAAGTGTATTTTTGCTTCCAAAAAGTTACCATATTAGCATGTCACAAAATAGTTTGCGTTTACAGAGCCAGAACGATGTAAATATCTAATGCCCAATGCTCACAAAGGATGAAAATGTGCTTGTTACAGTATATCAAAATGCCTGAAGTTGACACAAAAGAACAGATAATATGGGAATGAAATGTTGTAGGTAGCTGACTGTAGGGGGTAGGAAAGCCTGGAAACACTGATATCAATACCAGATTGTGCTAAATATCCCATTCTCTCTTTGCATCCACTGGCACTGTGCAAGCAGTGGCATCAATGTTCTTCAGGGTGTATTCTGTCTGCGCACCTAGCTAGAAACGCACCCATCTACCAAAGAATCCATGCACATGCAAATAACAAAGTAGAAAGGTTAGCCTTTGATACCTTTGGTTTAACTTGGTCATTTAGCACTTGATCTACAGCCCTCTGAAGGGCTGTAAAGCCTTTGAGTTTTGAAAGCTTTTCATTAAGCCAGTATATAATCACACTTACACACAGTGTACATGACATTTTTGCCACACCTGTTAGAGGTGTACTGAAAATTACACACACTATCACAACTATGGATCTAAATGCACCTTCAAATCAAAACTGTATTAAAGTTGATATCAACTGTACACATTAAATAGGAATGAAGTTTTTTTAGAGTGTTAATTATATCTCTGTAAAGAAGTGCTAAGTTTGCTGGATTCTAGATATGTTAGTGGTGAAAATGTATTGTTAATGTGCCTCTACAATGTTATGTTATCTGCCACTGAAGTTCCCCTCTATCAAGGCCAATTTGTGAGTTATGGAGAAAAAATTTAAATTGATAGAATTTTTCCTATATCGAAAAGAATCATCTGCAAATGAAGCTGAACAAAGACCTAGCGTGTTTAAAGAGTTTCCCATACTCCATTAAGATCACTAGGAACATAATAACAGTCTGACAAATACCAATGTTCCAAAATAGATTGTGTGTAAATTGATTTTAAGTCAAAATAATAAATTATTTTTCTTGTACATTCTAGGAAAACTCCTAGCGAATCTAAGAATGTATTACGTGATCTTGAGAAGGAAATGGTACTTTCTTTGAATGTGAAAGAATTGAATTCGTGTTGAAAGGAAGTTGATGTTCATTATTACAACAAAATTATTTAGCTTTGTTTTACTGTCCTCAATATTATGGTAATGCCAGATTCTGGTTTGAAATTATGGAATTTATGTAGACAATATAGAACTACAAAAACAAAAGCAGAAGAGAGGGGGGAAAAGGAACAAAATCTTGTAACTTTCCTGTTTCTTTCATCCAGGAAAGTTTTTGCTATTTGTCTAGATTTTTGAGATTTTTGTCAGTGCAGTTTCTGAACTTCTTACATATATTAATAGATCTGTTCTCCCCAAATAGCTCCAAGACAGAAAAATAAAGTTCACCTTTACAGAGAATACAAATAATACTTCCTTCACCTAAAATCACTCAAAAATACTTTGGGCAACACCGGAAACTGAACCCACATTCAGATGTACACAACTCATTTATTAAGTCAGTTTTTCTTCCTAGCAAGGATGGATGTGACAGTAGTTGATGTAATAATCAACACTTCATGTGCATAAATTCTCAGTAATAGGAAAGGAATGGTCTCAAAAAAGGTCTAGTCCACACCCAGCCAGGTACTTAAATCACCAGCAGAAATGGAAACAAACTCTCTGAAAACTTGAATCTATAATATGGAAAAGCATTTACAAAATGATTGCATTTATGCATTTTGTAGTATAATTTGACCAGAAAAAAACCTCCAGCAAAAAAAAAAGGTATTTCACTGCCATTTCAAATAGAGGCTTAGCTCAAAAGAGGGAAAAAGGATGGAAGGGGAAGCCACATTTGCGTGTCCCATCAGGTAGAGCTTTCTGCTGTTGACAACTTGGGAAAATAAGAGAAGATGAGCCCTTAAGGTGATGTATTCTGCAACTGTGCCCCATAATCTTTGGGCTGGCTAGCACGCTTAAAATACCTATCATTCTGAAATAAATTCTAACAGCAAGAAAAGTGTTCAAGAGTGAAAACTTGCTTGTACTCTTGCCTTTGTGAATTGCAGCAATGGCTGCTTTTGTGAAATATCCTTTTAACCTTGAAAAGGATTGATGTCTTCATGCAGTGATGTATGGGGATATGTGTTCAATAGTTATGAGCAATCACCTCACCTTGCAGGCTACAGGTCTCCATAGAGATCTATGCCGTTGCAGGAACTACCTAATCAGTGCATAGTATGGCATTGGCTGGATTTATAACCACAGCTCTAATAGTGCAGTTGAATCCATGTTTTTTATCACAACTTGTATCACAACTGTGACCAAATTAAAAGTTTCAAGAAAAAAAAAAATCACTCAATATTGTGGCAATTTGATAATATGATAATGGAATTCTCATACCATAACAAGTTTTGTTGCATGCAATATTAATCCAAACAACAGTTAAAGAACACTACTGTAAGATGAAGAACACTACTGTAAGATAAAAAGATCTGACAAACTTTACTATATCCATGACTCAGACGTAAAACATTAGACTGTCTTTCCATCCAGCAATGACCCAAATTACTCAAAATGTCATTTTGACTCCTTTTTAACAGCTTCTTACTTTTGCATGCCACCTAATGAGCTATTCAGGACAGCAAGGAAGTAGTTCAAGGAATGTGTTGCAGGAAGAATACAGATGACACTAGCAATGAAAAAAAGCATCAGAGATAATATTAGTTCCCTAAGTTGCCACAAAGTAACCNGGAAGTAGTTCAAGGAATGTGTTGCAGGAAGAATACAGATGACACTAGCAATGAAAAAAAGCATCAGAGATAATATTAGTTCCCTAAGTTGCCACAAAGTAACCTTCATTTTAGCCTTTATTTGGATCATCAAAAGTTAAGTCCTCAAGTTTTTTTTCAACTAATGATCTGGGAAAATAAAATTAAAACCACCAGAAACAACCCCCTCCCTGTACCCCCACCCAAAAAAAAA
>VYXB01002303.1:110546-178832 GCA_013397135.1 Pachyramphus minor
AAAAAAAAAAAAAAAAAAAAAAAAAAAAAAAAAAAAAAAAAACCCACAACCATACTCAAACCATAAAACAAAATAACACTCCAACACCCACCTTACATATTCTTTAACATCAACAGACAGTATTAAGTTTGTTCATGTTTCGTTCCTCAGAAACTGATAGAGTTATTCCTTCCTCCTCTACCTACCCAATATAAAATGCAAGCTATGGATTGAGTTGCCTTTGCCCCCTATTTTGTTTTATTGATTTATTCAGCAGTCTTAAAAGCTTACTGTCACACTTGCAAAGGGTCTGACGCATGTTTGGACTTGGATATTTCTACTCCATATGTTACATGTGTGTTCAACACATCCAGTGTACTTGAGACATGATGGCATCACTGCCCATTGTAAAAATATGAATGTGTACACATTTCCAAGCAAGAAATCCCAAAGAACAAGATGTCATCATAGGGAATTAAGAATGGGCTTATCTTTTTCTTGCTGCAAAGCACCATTTTTACAGAGCAGCACATTACATTTTATCTCAAAATAACACTAGCGGAGAACTGAGCCATTTGTGCCAAGCAATTCTCCGACTGAGTAAAAAAAGCTGGAGAGAAGGAGCAGTCAACCACGTAAACCTCCACCTAGACGGCCTTCAGAGAGAAGTACAAGTACAGGTTGCAAGGACCATTAAGGCTGCAAGTGACAATGAACAAACAACAAGGTAAGTGGGAGGGACAGGGTGGAAGGAAAGTATGCACCAAAGCCAATTTGGTAATGCTCAAGAGTAGTTTGTGTCCATATTTAAGCATTTGTCTGTCTATACATTCTGTATGATCCTCTCTGTTGTGAAAAAAGTAATAACTCCACAAGCCCTAGGGAAGATCAGTCAAACAACAGGGGAAAGACAACCACTTTTCCTCACTATAGATGGCACCATCAGCTTTATGGAAAGCAATATTTTTGTCATTACCTCCGCAGAAAACAAACTTTCCCCTGACTCTCTGTAGGGTCAACAATTGCCTTAATGTCAGTGCTCGAAGAGTAGAAGAGAAGCTGCAGAACTGTTGAAAATACATGAGCCAGAGTTGGGGACAAAACGAATGAGTCCTATGTATAACGCATGAGTTTTGACAGATCCGTAGAAGCTGCTACTGAATGATTCACAAGCCTAAGAGAACCAAGCTGACAATTTCAGCAGTCTTTCTGAGAAACACTACTTCTGTCAGCCAAATTTCAAGAATTTCTAAAGCCTTCCGAAAGAAAACGAGCAGACTTCCTCAAGGCAAAGCAATAGTAGGAGTAACAGGAGTAGCACTTCTGTATCAGAAAGGTAAAAAATAGATCAAGAAGTCAAACCTTAAACATTTAAATCCATGGATTTAAATCCACTTCTCAACCAATAAACAGAGAGCAATCATAAACAGAAAAATGTAAATAAAAAAACTACATCCCTGTGACTCTTTGGGGTTTAGGCTTAATAAAACTGAGATGACAGCAGAACTGGAATAGTTACTCTGTGCTGGGAAAGGCTAAATTATGTATGTTAAAATGTTAAAAAGTCAAAATGTTATCACCTAAAATGTGTTGCGGACAACATTCCTCAGCAACTGGCTTTATAATCTACTGCACTGAAAGGAGTTTCTCTGAGTGCAGCAATGCTTAAAGCATCTCCTAAATTCCTGGCTAGCATGACAGCTTTGTTATCACAGGCACTACTTGCTTAGGTATCAGGGTAAGGGCTGTACATGTTGAAAGCATGTGGTTCTTCAGATATTATTTTTAAAAGGTTCTCCCAATGATTTGCTGTTTCAGGACAGAAAGGATCACAAATATATTTCCCAGGACTGAAAAAAAAAAAAATAAGAATGTCTTTCACTCCATGTTTATATACTGTTAACTTCCCCTAAGCAAGAATATCAACATATAAGAGTCCCAGTTTGTCTAGTGTTTAGAAATGCACACGGAAATCTGCATGCCTTCGAAATCCAGATTACCTCTCCTTCCTTCAACATAACAAGCAGAAACTGAGCCTTAGTTCAGCATTGGATTTGATTCATTTATATGCATTGTTTATATTATTATTCCTGGGAATCAATGTTACTGCTTCAACCAGCCAAACTTTCCAGTAACTTTTCAGTGTAACCTTCCTTCTACAATTCATCTGACAAGAATACAGCTGCATTCAAATTTAAGGGATTTCCTGCTTGAAGACCCATGCAGAGAGCTGGGAAAATTATATTAATTAAACTCACAGAAACCAATTCTGCCCATCTACAAATTTAAATAAAACACTTGGACATTTCATTTTTTAAAGAAAAAAAAAAGAGAAAACAAGGTAAGTAAACAGAATAATAAGAATTAATTCCTAGAGTATAAGTAAACCCATAAAATTTCAGTTTTCTAACTGTTCATCCAGCTGGTTGCTTTCCCTTCACTCCAGTAACCACCATTAACAGTTTAAGGCAAAAGTTTTCTAAATAGACTAATACCTGCCTGGCCCGTAATGCATTTGGAATTATCTTCTTTTACCCATTAAGTTTTACATATTTGTCAAAATAAAAAAGTTATACACAAGTTTCTTCAAGGCTTCAGATAACTAGTTTATTACGATGACTGGTTAAAACACTGACATCTTTTTCTATCACTCATTCCTGGTTTACAGAGGAGACAAATATATTTCTTTGAAGTCCTATTGCAAAAGGCAATAGAGGCAATTGTGAAAGGTAAAGCAGCAGTGCTGCACAAACAGTAAAAATATTTAGGATTGGTATAAGATGTTGTTTTGCATAATAGAATTCCTGTTCAGCATCAGGAAAAAGCAACTATTTCCATGAACTTGTAAATTTGTCATACATCAGTATGTCCCAGGTATCACATAAACAGGCTAGCAAGATTTCTAATTGAGAAAATTGCATATTAACTACCAACATGCTTCCAATGCAAAAGTTAATATTTTGACCTTGCTGAAACAGGGCAATGGGATCGAGTAAAAAATGGAGTAAGAGAAGCCAAAACGAAAAAGTTAAGCCAAAAAAGAAGGGGGGGGGAGGGGGGAAGGGTAAGATAATTGCTACCTAAACTGCTACAAAAAATAAGCCTGCTCCTGCAGTTGTTGACCCTGTGATGGTATGTAACAGCCTTTTTGGTAAACAGTATTTCATATTCACCAGCAGACTTTCAAAGAAAAAGTCTCCATGGGTATTTAAATCTCCTTTTGCTTCTCCTTAACTTGCCAGTGAAGACAGATATCTCATGCTTTTACCTACCATCAACACAAAAAGATAAAATTGAATACATCCAACTCACTCCTAGCAAATGCAATCTTGAGAACAAATGATCCCTCTCCCATACATATATCCCTGGTGACAGCAATACAATAAAAATAAAATAAAAAAAAAGCCTTGTCTGAATCACATATAAAAGTCATTAAAAAAACTACCTATGCAAAATATGGTTAAGTTACAACATTTAAGCACACACAGGAGTACTGGTTAATTGTGTATGTACGTATTTATCTTTGTATTTGGAAGTTAGTTTCTTCAGAGTTTTCCTTTTCTGCAACGAATTGAAATGGCACACTACATTCAACAGTATACTTAGTAACAGGGATTTCCATAGAAGTTTATGCTGTACACTGCAATTGTGACTAATACAAAATACCAATTTAAGTCTATTTTTATTCTACAAAATATTACCATTTTTTTCTTACAGATATAGCTATGTAAAGGAATGAGCAAACATTTATTTGCTAATACTGCTGGGGGGAAAAGAGTGTTGACAAAAGAAAGTGTGTTGAACAAAATCACTCAGTGGTCATTCCAATGGTCATGCCAAAATTTCAATCCCTCAGTATTGCACAAAGCCTAGGAAGCAATTCTGTTCCTGAAATCATTTATTCCAAATAGGAAAGTGTTCCACTACACCTAAATCTCATAAAAATGGAGAATTTAAAAATCACAAATATGAGATGTACATTTTTCAATAAAATAATTTGGCATGTTAATTTTTTTTTAAACATATGGACATAAACATTCATTTTGTTGCAAAAAATGCAGACAAAATAAGGTCTGTTTCACATTTCTCCAGCTGAAACACTACAAGCAAAATGCAAGCACATATCTCTGAAAAGTTGATCCATTTTTTGCTTTTTCTAGTTCAGTTTAAGACAAACTCTTTGACCAGAGCTCTGTCTCCCAGCTTATTCTTTCATTTTGCACCCCCATATTTAAACCAATTTCCTTAGTCTTACCAGTTAAGTCCTGTCCAGTTTCTTAAGCCAATTATCTGGAACTGGGGAGCTGGATCCTCACTTCTGTATAAACTTCTTAACCAATAGCTAGAGTAAGAATAAAGTAATAGTAACTCATCAGGTAGTTACTCCCACACCTTACAGAAATGTGTTAGAAGAACCCTGTAAATTCTGTTCCTGTGTAAATTAATGCATATCATTCTGGTTTTAATTCTTCTCAGCTGACACTGAAAAACAGGACTATGAACCCTGGAGTTTTGGGCAACACAGTTCCAGTGTTCATGCAGGACTAAATGCTCTTCACAGCTCTCTAGAAGGACTTAATCTGAGAGGCATGCACAATGCACACTTCACACGCACTTCTACAATTAAGCATTTTAAAATATTACAACGCAAACATTACAGCTTCTTGTGGCTGGAGTACTTCTTTTGTCCAATAGTCCAGTGGCTAAATAACTTATTCAGGAAAACACTATGCTGTACATTCGCTTCAGCCTGACAAGGTTGAAATATATGTATTTCCCTGCAGAAAGTACATTCTCAGCATACACAGGGTGTCTGGTTTGACATAATTCACCTTCCTGTTAAAGCCACGCCGCTTAGCAAACTGTGATTCATGATTTACTGGACCAGAAAGAGGACTGACTCATTGCATGAGTATGACCCTCTCCCCTGGGGATAAGGATGTTCTCTTGGGAGAATATCTCAACTCCTTCATCCAGGCTATCTGCAGAATCTCATTCAATTGAATGAACATATGATGGTCAGCCATCAACAAATACTTGATCTTACTTAGGCTTCTATGAGGCCAAGAGCTAACTAAGCTTGACCTTACCAGTCAAAATACAAGCTAAGTCTGTGATACTATAGCTAATAACACAGCTACAAGAAAGAAAAATGAAGGATTCATAAGGTGATTCTGAGCACTGAGCATTAAATATAAAAGAATCCTCACTAATCTTATTCTCAAACTACAGTGCTTATGGTAGATTGACCACAGCTGGCAGGTAAATCACTTAGACCCCAAGCAGAACAGGGGAGAGAATTGGAAGGGCAAAAACTACATAAACTCGTGGGGCAAGGTACAGAAAGTTCAATAAGTGATGAAAAAGAAAGGAAGAAAAGTAATCTCTTGCCACCAGCAGACTGCTACCCAGCCAGAGTGATGCCCCAGCAGTAGCTACCTTGGAAAACACTCTCCTCTGCTTTACACGCCACCTCCCTCCACTCCGACACACGCACACATTTTATTGCTAAGCATAAAATTCATTACATCCTATGAGATATCCATTTGGTCAATTGGGATCAGCTGTCACAGCTGCATCCCCTCCCTTCCTCAATCTACTCACTAAGCTGGCAGAGTGAGAAACAGAGAAAGCATTGATGCCGTTGCAAGGGCTATTCAGCAACAGCTGAACAGTGTTACCAACACTCTTTTGGTCACCAGTCTAAAACACAGCACTCTATGGACTGCTATGAGGAAAATTAGCCAACGTTTCCACCTCTAGCTGAACCCAGTACATGCTGAATCAGCTCAGAATGCCTTCACACTCCTTTTGATTTCCATGCCCCTACATTTATCTTCTTTCACAGAACTAAATGCACAAACAAGCAAAACCACTATAGGATCCTCAGCTCACAAAAATTACTTTTCTCTCCCACTCATGAAGACTTGAATGTTTAGGATCTGCCTTGAGATGCTGCATCTAGCTGCTATAAATCAAGATTTCCTTTTAGTCATTTCCACTGTTATTCAGCCAGTACCCAAGGGAGCACAAGGATGCTATGAGATGAGAAATACTAACAGGTGGAAAGGCTGAGGGCATATTAGCACACCTGCTGCTAACACTGCATCCCATGGAGGGCAAATGCATTCAATTCTTCACTTTTTGTATAGCTATAAATAGCCATTTTGAGAAAAGATGCACTATATCTAAACAATAGATTAGTGTGTTATAGGGTGAGTATACATTATGGCAGGAACAGCAAGAAAAGGTCTTATTCTGACCTAAGCCTATACCTACACCAAAAATCACTCATTATCACCAAACTTTGAGAGTACTGACAGTTGGAGGCAAATACTGCACCTTTCAACATCTGACTTGTAGCATGCACCAAGACCTTGGCAAGTGGGTTCTGTAGCTGCAAAACATTACACAGTCATTTGCACGATTACAAAATGATCAACAACAGTTGCAGCTTAACAGCAGTGACACAAAGCTGTCAGCACAGGCTGCAGACCAAACGCTTGCCCCAGTCTGGTTCTTTTGGTAGCATTTTGGCACTGCCACTGGGCTGGCAGCTTCTCTGGCTGGTGCATTATAGCACATAAGGAAGCCTTGCATGGGACCAAACCCAGGGGAAGCAGGGACAGCCCCCCTTCCTGGAGGAGGGAGGACAGCACATTGTCGTGCTTCTGACATCTGCTTGCTGCACCAGCTCTGCTGAGGTTTTAACCTGAGAGAAAGGCACACCAGCCTTTGACACAGAGTCATTTATAGTGGTAACTTTCCATGGCTGCAGCCAGCCATGGGCAAGCACGACATAGATCTGTTGTTTGCCTGTTGTCCCAGGGCAAGCTACATCTGTAACTTCATAAATAATAAGCTTATTTTCATCTCTTGCCAAAGAAAAGAACCATGGAGACTGCAGTTAACATTAATTTTGGCACACATTTGCAGACGGGAGTTGTCCTTTCAACCTAGAAACCTTGCCTGTATTTCAGGATCTTTCAACAGAAGACATGACATAGTGTACATCCCACGTCATTGTATTGGGGAATGTGGATGTTTTCTGTTCTGGTCTGTGTTTGGCCCAGCCACCTGTGAAAGTTTGTTCTGTTTCCTGCCAAGTAGTGGGAAAACAAGGCGTGATAAACGAAGACCTCGTCCTTGAAGACAGTGCGCTGTGTAAACTGAAGTTAATTGCTATCTTCCTATGGGCTGATGGCCCTCCAAGGGCACTTGAAGGAGAAAGTGAAGAGGAGGGAGATGAAGTAAGCCCCCAGACTCATTTAGGGAAGACCCCTCCAGGTGTATCACGCAGGAATTCCAATGTACACACGCGTGCACAGAAGGGACATCACTGACATAATGGGGGGAGGGACAGAGGCCTCTGGTTGGGCGGTGCTGGCCACACCTGCCCAGGTAGACGTAACCAGCTAAATTATATAAAAGGGAGACAGCACCTGTGGGAGTGCTCGCAAGCTTCACATGGAGGACAACGTTGCCTCAAAGGGGACGCCCGATACCTTGTGATCCTGCCGACACCCCAAGGCTGCAGTTTCTGCCATGGGGAAATTCTGGTCATTCTGGGGTCACTAAGACAACCTCGTAAGTAGAACCTGCGTGAGTGGGAGGTTTTACTGAGGGCTTATTTCCTTTCCCCTTTCATGTCTCTCGGTTTCTCAGTTTGTTTGGCCACTTCCTTGTAATAAATATTGGGTTTTCTGAGCTTTTCAGCAGTCTTTTCGTTTTCCATTTCGGCATCTCTCCGAACCCTCCCTGGAACAGTCATGCTACTCTCCTATTCAAGCTAATTTGAATTTTTCAAGTACAATTTCCTGCTACATGCTACCATGTTATTTTAGGATATATTGTGGATGTTCCCATTATTCCTTGTGTACTGTCATCAGTAAAACCAATTTTTTTATAGACAAAATTTTTGTCTATATTATAGTACATATTGATTAAATGAATTATTTAGAAAATCAAATGGGCAGTGAAACCATAGATATATCTTTTCTAGGATGAGATATTTTCAAAAGGCAAGATTATTCTTTCTTGTACTAACTTAGTTACAAAGACAAAAAATTGCAAATTTACTTGATTGTTAATCATGTTAATATAGACTTTTTTTCATTTTTACTTATAGGATGCATCTATGGACACAAGGTATGATACACAAAACACCCTCTGTGAGAGGGTGAGATGACACACTCCTAGCTGAGTGAAGCTTTATTAAAGAATATTGCTTTCTTCCAGCTACAGAAGAAAGACTAAACTGGGTTTCCTGAGCAGAGGAAAGCTACATCCTACTGTCTAGATCCACTCCCCTCCCCCTCTTTGGCTGGATTTCTGTACCTGGTGCCCAAATCTCTCCTGTGTACCCCTTAACAACATATGTTTCCTGTATGTGGCATACGGGAGGAGAGGAGATACATCCAGTCATGACAATGCCCAGCTTGTAGAGGTGTTTGTGAGGAAAGCATGTAGTTCCTCTTACACTTCTCACCCCAAAGCACAAGGCAGAGCTGACTGTGCAACCACCATCCCTAGGGCCTTATTGTCCACTCCATTTCACATGTCATGGTTGTGCAATGGAAATCAATGAAGTTACACAGCCAGAAAATTGGTGAAACAGAGACTGGCCCTCACCCCCTGAAGGGGTTCCAGTTCACTGGTGGGAGAAACAATTCTTGTACATACATTTGTCAGTCTGGTTTCATTTATGTCAATTAAAAGTATTGCTTTTGACTTCAAGGGAGTCTAGTCGCATTTGTGTACTGTTCAGAACGTGCTCTGGAGACTCTTCAAGAGAAAAGCCTTTTTCTCAGGTAGAGGTTAAAAACCTGAACAAACTACTGATACATGGTATTTAAACAAAGTTAGCAATATTCTTTGCATTTGAAGGCAAAAGGTATTCCAATGTTCTAAAGCAAAACAGCAGTTTCTGATCAATAAAACTTTTTAAATGGCTATAATTAATCCTCTACATCTGGCAGAAATAAAGAGACACTACTCCATAAATGCATATTTAATCTAGAGTTGATCATTTACACAAGGTAAGCTTTAAGTTGTGTGCAAATTTACACACTCTCTTTTAGGAAAACTCATAAATTCACATGGAACAGAAGATGCCACTCAGTGAGCTGCAGTTTACCAGCAGGGAATGGGATATAACGAAATTATGGCTACTGACCCACATAGTGACCTTTGCTTACAGTCTTATCAAACTGCTGATGCCTGTTACATAAAGGACAGGTTAATAACACAATACACTCTGGCAAGATAATAACCTCTCTCTTTCTCTAGTTGAAGTTGTTTTCAAGTTTTTCACAACGATGTAGCCAAAAAGTTAATAAATTATGGATTCAGGTTTTTTTATGCAAAATAGGAAATGCCTGTGACTTGAATAAAGAAATGGATTATAAACATTATTTTTTGCCCTCTTGCCTTAAAATAGAGTAGAGCATGTGACATGGTCAGGCACGTAAACTCAGCCTAGGAGAACAGTTAGCTGAGGAACATAACATAGAAGTAACATTAAAAACACATAGTGTGTTTCACTCTAGAACAAAAAAAAAAATCTTCAATATTTTGCAAGACAAATAAAAAAGAGAAGTGGATGTAAAATGAAATTAAGTTTTGGATTATGAAAGGGTGTGAGAAATTAGACAATAGATAGAGCACACATTGCTTCTTCATAGTGAATAAAGGAGAGAACCAAGAACAAAACCACAGTGCTTTTCATTATATCATTATTTCAGATTCCTCATAAAAGAAGAATCAGTCCTGCCAAAAGAAAGATATGGTGTTATTTTACTCAGAAAGAAACCTGTTACAATAGTATCATAACTCTTTTAGGCATGGAAATATGCTAATTAGAATGTGTGCTAACTATGCCAAAAATCTTACTGTGATTTCCAAAAATAACTATTCCACTAGCAGAGAGAGTTTTTAAATGAATTTGAGTACTACAGCGTTCCATTTTGGAGAGGAATCCTTCTATGTCAAAACATAAGGCTTTGTTTAGGCTCCATTCTACCTTCACAAAGTATTAGTGTATAGTTTTTCTGTGTATTAAACAAGATTATAAAGTTGTAAGAGTACAGAGAACATTGTGTGCTTTTTGCACTCATCTCATTCAAAGATGTTATCTGAAAAGATCTCTCCAGGCTCAAATAATCAGAACATCATTTTTGAAAGGTGCCCAAGGTTGCAAAGATTACTTCAACAGAAAATGACTGTTCAGACTCCTGCCTGCCAAAGTTGTATCCCCTATTAGCCACGTCCAGTCTGAAGGTAAATTAGACTTAAGATAAAAATCTAGACAAGTTAAAATGGTTTTTGAATGAGAAGTCAATCTCTTACCTTTTTTAAAGTGTATATATTTTGCAAGAGGCCAACATATTCCAGAAATTATCAGAAACAAACACTTAACAGCTATAATCATTAACCACACGTTTGCTTACACTTTTCAGGAGGACAGAGCACCTGCTGAGCAGTACAAGTCGTTTCCAATAACCATGATGAAAATACCCCAGAGAGCAGTATGTGGAGAGAAGCTACATTCACTTACACAAATTAGCATGGAAGTGCTACATTTTCTTTTTTTGTTTGTTTGGGGGGGTTGGGTGGGGTTTTTTTCTTCTTTTTTTTTTTTCTTTTTTGTAGAACACTGCATAGCAGCACAGACATCTTGGGGTACTAAATGCCCTCTGCTTCCCTTGACTTGAACATCAGCAGCACAGAGTCTGCATCCTGAAGGAGAGCTCAGTGCGGGACTGAGTGCCCAGCGAATTACTGGCTTCAACTAACAAAGCACAGCCGCTTCACATTCTGTTTAGAGACGCATCATGGTGATGCATAGACCTTGCCAAAGGCAGAATTACATAGCAACACTCTTTACAGTTAGAGACTTAGCCAAAAATATAGGTCTTGTAACAAATTGGGCTGCTATTTGCTTGTGATTCTTTCACTAACTGATTCAACTAAACATCGCAATCTATTTTTACTAAATATCAATTTATTTTTACTAAAAATAGATTATTATTAAATTAGATACAGTGTGGCTCTTTAAATAAATCTTTATGAATCTATCTCTATTCAGCTTCCCAAATGAAAGAAAAATTTCGATTAATTGTAAGAAATAGAGTTAGATGAGACAGCTTTTGGTCTCTCTCACACAGGAAGAATTACAAACAAGTTGTGCCTGAGCTTCCACTGTAACCTCCCACCCTTGAGCACCACCCCAGGGACCTGTACATCGATATAATCACTGCCCTTTGAGCATGAAGGGAGATCTCCTCCTGTGATCGTTGAACTTGCAATGTTTTGGTCAGGCATGAAAGATCAAAACCAGTCTAACTTCCTCAATATCCACGGGGGTACTTAGAAGCTGCATGCCATCAGTGCACAGACAGGACTATGATACGGATGCTGTCATGAGACTGCACAGTTGTTGGCACAATCTCAACCTGATTTTTAATGCAGTTCATCAACACTGTCTGGACAAGAGAAAGCAGAGGTGAGCTAAGTTGATGAAGTCATATTTCCCTTCTCATTTTGCCAGGGCAAAGAGGACAATCTGGTTTCACTCTTTATGCAATCCTATGAAATGAGAGGATAACAGGTTGTATAGGATTCAGTGTTATTTTAAGCAAGGCAAAAGGATTTAAATTTATCTTCATTGTAATTGAGCACAATTTGGCTTGTTAGGAGTGCTGGAGAAGTACCAATGACCTGACGAAGTCCACCATTTTTGCTAAGAAACGTACCCCTGTCAAAGCCGGGACCTACTCATAGGTGCACTGATTCCAATATACTATATGGGAAGAGAATCGCTGTGCACCGGCTCTATGCTCATGGGAAAGAAAGCCACATCAAAAACGAAACTTCCTGATACAACTCACAAAACTTCTGAAAGCTTTTTCTAACTCCACTATGAAAAAAAATTAAACCTATGACAGTATTCAGAACGTGGAGTATCGCCAGTTTGCCCAACACTTCA
This sequence comes from Pachyramphus minor, assembly GCA_013397135.1. NCBI lineage: Eukaryota > Metazoa > Chordata > Aves > Passeriformes > Tyrannidae > Pachyramphus > Pachyramphus minor. The sequence goes on from VYXB01002303.1 coordinate 122,512, forward strand.
AACTACGCAGTTGCTCCAGCTTTTGGTAAGGTATATGCATCCCAGCTTTCTTCCACTATGGCGAGTAAAAGTTTTGTTCAAAGATTTTCACAGAATATCCTTCTTTGTTTCCTTTCTAAGCAAGGGCTTCTATTCAAAACACTCCTCTTAATGCTCCTGATTAACACTCCTTTTGAACAACAAAACACCACGCTACCTGAAAGCAACCCAGTGTTTTATCTTACAGACTTATCACCCATCTCATTCTTTGAGCTTCTTTGCTCTGAGGCTTTTCAGGCTGAAGTACCTAGATGAAAGACTGCCCCCCCCCCATATAAAAGGGTAGGCAGGCAATATCATCACCTGAACACCAACACTGTAGCAAGCCCCGTGCTCCATTGTAATGAGGAGACCGGATTGCAGAAGATGATTTCATCAACTGAAGTTTTGAACACTGACTGGATTGAAAATCCTATGGTGACATTTCCAAAGCCATGCTTTTTTAACGTGCTATTTCAAGCATTTTTATATTCCTTTTCTCTCTGTGCAGCCTTACAATCAGTAATCACTTGCACCACTCCAGGGAAATGGCCTAGTGCTGACTCAGTGGGAATTAGTGTTGATTGCCCCACTGTACATCACCTATTTCTTAAAAGGTTCCCACTTAGATCCTGTTGTTTTATAGTTCAACTCAGGTCTTGCTGTTTTGCAATTCAGACATACAGCACACAAAAGTGTCTGAGTTTACCTCAGGATATGTTTTACAGAACTGCATTTAAAACCAACATTCACTGTTATTGAAATCATTCATGCTGTAAGTTTTAGCCTGCCTGAGTGAAAAAGAACATAACATGTCTATGGTGATGAAATACAGGATCTTTTTCTATGCAGAAAAAAAACAAGTAAGAGTTGTTCTACAAGAAAGACTTAATATATAAATGCTTGTTCTATTTTTTCCTCATTGTAAGTGTAGACTACATCCCTTTTCTGAGGTTCAGTATATGTGAAGTACATTTTGTACAACTTACAGTCTTACTCAAACCCTCCATACAGAGATTAATGTTACCAAACAGTACAAAAGTAAGAACCCCTCACTTGGAGAGTGAAGGATTTGCTTTGTTCAGCTTTCTATACAGCCACCAGACACTGGTATCTTGTTTCAAGTATGGCCTTCACTACAGAGAGTTTGGAGCTGTGAAAAAGAATCGGTGAGCTATTATCACCTTTCATCCAGTGTTCTTCACAGCATTTCAGCCAATCCTTTTGAGAGCCAAGTCATTTTGATCCACAGCCTTCTGCAGGTCAGCTCAACATTTACCAAGGTCTGCATAAAGAAAGGTGCTGTGGCTCTGCCTCTGCCAATCCTTCCAGGCACAGCTGGGCCACAAAGCTGAGCTGCAGCTGTCCCTAGGAACTCCACACTGTATCACTCTGTGTTTCTAGTGCCGTCTAATTCTCTGCCAAAAAAAAGCCAGTTGAGGGAAATTTAAATGCCTTCTGCTATTTCTGGCACAGGGAAGGACTGAGAGGCATTCTTGCATCCATCTGCATTTTCAGCACTGAGCAGCATGTTGTTTATTCCATGTCAAGGATCAAATTTCCCCATATGAAAGGCAGAAAATACCTGTGCAGCCACTGAGACCCTTTTAGATTAGGGAAAATAAAACAAAATCACAATAAGAAGTCTAAGAGGAATCATGCTGGGTCACATCTCTTAACAGTTATCTACAATGAGCTGATCGCAGAGAGGCTGCTGGTCTGCTGACAGCAGCTTAGTTACCATAGTAAATTCTATAAAAATAAAGAAACAAAGCAACAATTACAGTGGAATGATAAGTCCATTAGCCTTTTACCAATTCATTATGCCTGTGGAACATCGAGGTGCTTGATGAAGGCGCTGCCATTACCAGGAAGATTTTCTACCTGAAAAAAAGCATGAATTAACAGAATCCACAAGATGCAATGCAAATATCAAGGTTTGTCTGGCATGGAAATTGCTTCTGCTAACTTGTATAACTTCATCAAATTTATAACTGCATTTCAACTCTTCTAACTTCTGAGTGACTGGTTGGGTATCCGCTTCTCAGTTTTAATATATTTTGCAAAACCTTATTTTCCAAAATCCTGAACTTCTACCCAAAACATCCATCTAGGGGTACTTTTACATTAAATTGGTCTTCCAAGTCTCCAGTTAGCAGATCCTACTCCATGGATTCAAAATTAAACATGTGATATCTGTTTTAGTTTCCTACATTAAAAACCAGAAAGAATTTTTTTGAGATTTTAAACACCGAATATCCTACAACTTGATTCCAAAGGAGCTGATATCTAATATTTCTATACATATAGAGATCATATACATGTTTTGTGCATATGTGTGTATGCATACATGGTAAATAAAAGTCAGCTCAATGCCAACCTGCTTATATACAGAAGCATATTTAACTGCTCTTTTCCATTTATTAAGCCATATTCATGACAACCCAGAGCCTAAAAAAAAGCTAGTCTGGGCCTCATGCAGAGATAGCTGAGCCAAAACCCACTCAACCACTTCACCCCCCCGGTCACTTTTCCCTTTACTGGCATTCATTGATACATAAACAGGGAAGATGTATCCAAGCAAAGTGGCACGTTACTAATTGCACCATCTTCATTAATACTGCATTATGTGTCCCTGTGCTATAGAGAATTGACAATGCGAAAGATGTCAAGAGCTTATCAAAATATGCATATAAATATTTGGTCCAATTTTCCAAATGAGTATACTAGCAGCCTCTGCTTCAACAGCCCAAACTGGAGAAAGGGTCGTTTATCAGCTGCTAACCAGGAATAAAAGGCAAATAGCCTTAATTTCCCAAACACTCAGAGCTATTTACATCATTCCTGTGCCCTTTAGGTAATTAGGCGTAACTTCAAAATAAGAAATCCTCACTGTGGTGCAAATATATCTGTCTGTAAACAGAGTGCTTCCATTTGTAGAAAAGTCCTAACAATAAAAATATGGATAAGGAGAAGTCTATCAGAGGCACCCAGCATTTAAGGAAAATCACAGAAGGACCACAGGCACTTCAAACTCAGAAGGAAGATGGCTAGATGAGAAATACCAAAATAAACAGGAAGGCATCTTTTTGCTCAAGTGTAAGAGGAAGACTGCATCTTAGGTTTGTTTCACTTGTAACTGTTTTAAAATATCTAAACAACCAACCAATTTAAGTCAGAGTGACATAGTGAAGACAAAACTGTAAAGAGTGTGCCCAAAAATCAACGTGGACTTAAATGAAAACAATAGTTGTGGACTGTTTTCACAAAGGCAATAGACCAGGAGAAAGCAAAGTGGTATTACAGCAGCTCTGAGCACTACGGAGTCTGTAAAGAATCACTCATTTCAGCAAGTGCAATCTAGCAGGTTCCTTGCTTATATACTTATTAACTTATTAAGTATAAAGTATATACTTATCAACTTGCTTATATAACTTATTAACTTATATACTTATACACTCTCCATCTCTGAGCAAAGGTTTATGTTTCTAGCAATGAATAACACAAACAGGACGAATACACGAAGAACATGCAGAATCTCTTTTTTTCTTTCATTTTTCTCTCCTTCTCCAGGAGACTAGGAAGTTGGCACACGAGCTCTGGCAGAACATACATTATTACAAAGTAGCATGTACAACTGTCACCAGCCACAACGAACCAAATTAATAAATATCCAATTAAATACACTATTATTCATCCAAGTTTAATTCTACAAATGTATCAAACCAGAATCACCTGCTCCTGAAATAGAAATTAAAAGCTTTCCCAGAGTCATGAATGGATTTTTGCATTTCAAACCTTTCTTCCACTTCACTACTTAGTGAGAAGCCTCACTGAGCACTGCTTAGTGAGACTTACATTGAACTGAGGTCCCAGATGGTATCCTACTGTAATTTGGATAATATTTTTTCAGAACTACTGTCACTAATAATTAGAAATTAATAACTCAAGGGACATATTGTCCTGAGAAACTTATCAAGATATCTTTTAATCTTGTAATTAAAGTTCAAACACTTTCTGTCATGTAAAAATCTATGCAGTCTAGGAAATATTTCAGTCATTAGTGTATAATTTCATTCCTTTACAGACAACAATATACTAATTAAACCCAGGAATTTGGAGATGACCTACTAGAATGTTTTCTTCTCTGATGGTTATCTTTTATACTGCCAAGGTGCAAATACAGGTTCATGCATATAAAATAATGTTTCTTAAAATCAGTTTGTTTTTACTGAGTTTGCTCAGAATGAAGTTAACTTTTTTCAGAGCAGCCTGTATAATCTGTTCTCTGCATTTGTAGCTAAAACAGTGTTGGTACCACAACAATATTTTGACTGTTGCTGAACAGTTCTTGTACAGCTCCAAGGCTTTCCCTCCAAACTCTCACACACACAGAGGCCAATAGGCTGGAGGTGGGTGAAAGGCTGGTAGGGTACACAGCTGGAACAGCTGCCCCCCACCAATAAAAGGGATACTCCCTTCCACACAAAGCTGTGCTTAGCAATAAAATCTCATGGAAATGGACGGGACATGGTCACATTCATTATGGCATTTGTCTTCCCAAGAAACCATTACACATATTTGAGACAGGAGGGAGAGAGAACTGGGGTAGAAGTTTTGCTGTAGTTTTTCTGTAGTTATTATCTACCTTGCCTCCTGTGCATTTCATCCACTGCATTCAAATCACCACTTAAGTGACCTAGCAAGAGCAATTGCCTGCATACCTTCCTCAGTGAAAATAGGCCTCCTCTGATTTCAAGTTAACCTTGGTAAAAAAGCAAAGTCATCAAAATCTCAAAACTAAGCAAATAATCTGAAATAAAGAGTTAATTTAATTTGAAATACAGAATATCCTGAGTTGAAAGGGTGATCCACAAGGATCACTGAAGTCCAACTCCTGCCCTGCACAGAACAGCCTCGAAAAATCACACTGTGGCTGAGAGTATTGTCCAAACGCTTCTTGAACTCTCTCAGGCTTGGTGCTGTGACCACTTCCCTGGGGAGTCTCTTCCAGCACCCAACCACCCTCTGGGTGAAGAATCTTTTCCTAATATCCAACCCAAACCTCCCCTGACACAACTTGGGTTCTGTCACTGGTCACCAGAGAGAAAAGACCAGTGTCTACCCCTCCTCTTCCCCTCACAAGGAAGCTGTAGACTGCAATGAGGTCTTCCCTCAGTCTCTTGTTTTCTAGGGTGAAAAAGAACACAGAAAAATAATATTACAAAGATCTTCACATAACTGGACTGTATTACATTTGATGGAACAACTTCCACCTTTACCATATTTTCAATACTTCTCAGAAGCAAGCAGAACAGTGGCGGCCCAACATCTTAAAAGTGGAACAGAGACAAATAACACACACTTGTTTTTTACATCCATTTTATTAGTGCAGTAATGTAATAGAGGACACCACAAAATCATAAAGCTTCAAGATGTCCTCCAAGAAAAAAATGAGTAATGCCACAGGAAAGCTCATTCACAGTGCATCGTTACATCACAGTTGTTCTTAGAGTCCCCAGGCACCACTAGTTCAGGGATAAGCAGAAATGCATAGCTGGACTCTGATTCACCTGGTGAATGGTGGAAAGGGAATAGTAACGCCTATATGGCCTTTACCCAGTGAAAAAAATACATCATCCTTCAAGAAAATCCTAAAAATAGTCCATTCTCTTCTAGCACTCTAAATAGCATCTGTCATCTCATCTTCTTTCCTAGTCTTACAAGGACATCTGCAGCAGGGAGATGAAGACAACAAGCCAGGAGAATGTAGACAAAAAAACCCTTCAAACTGTGCTTTTTTCAAATATCACCCCTCCTCTTCCCTTGCCTTGTGGAGAATAGTTAAAACTCACATTAATAAAAGAATAACTATTTGCTTGGAAGTAAGAGGTGAAGCACGCAAATATGGCTTCCTTTTTTTTCCTTATCTCTGCCCCCCCAAACAGGAATAGGAACTCCTTACTAAGGAGAAGTCATTATCTTGCAAGCAAAAACAACATAAGACATAGAAAAGGTTACTTTTGAGGCTGGTCCCTTTTGGAAGAACAAACCCATTTTCTGACCAGAAAACTCAGTGTCTCATTCACATTTCCTAATGTTTTGTATCTAACACTGAAATAGCTTCCGTACCATTAAAGTCTGAATAAAACCGTATTAAGCAAAACAGCTGTGAAAGTATTTTCACACTGGCTTCAGGTCAACAGAAACACTTCCAAAGTGAAGAAGCCATGCAGAACAGTGATAGATTGAGGAATTTCTAGTAATAAATAATATCACGGTGCTTTGATTTTGGGGGTATTCCTAGACAAGCAACCTAGAAGAACTGACAAATACCTTGGTCAAACCAACAGGACTTCTAGGCTAAACTGGTTTTGGCCTAAACTCTGCCTACACCCCTGCTTCCTGGGGTCCTTGGGTCTAACCCTTTGCACACTGTGTCTTTGTTGGCTAAGATTTGCCAGCAGTTTGCTGATTTGTTCTCGACGTAAAAGATTCTGAAACTGGAAAAAGAACTAATTAGAACATTTTCAGTGAAATAGGTCAACATTTTCACCTGGAAGATATCCAAGATGTGGTGGGATTAGTTTCCAGCGAAAGCAGCTCAGATTAAAATCGTGGCCTTTCAAAATTGAAAATGGGCAACTTCTGTGCAATGTAATTGTGCAGTATCATCAAAACAGTCCAGTTTTCTTCTAATGTGGGGAAAAAAGGGCAAAGCTTGTGATCCCAAAAAAAAATCAAAATCAGAACTGTTCTCTCTGGTCATTTTTAGTGAAATACACAATATACACAATATCCTATAGTGTATGGAGTTGAACTGCTTTGTTATTATAATTTTGAGCAGGGAAACAATAAAGGAACCTACTAAACTATTAGTTTGCTACTTGTGTTTTACTGCAAGTACAGATATTTAAGGTTACTTTCAATAGCCCTTAAATTCTGAAATCTTAGACAACATTTTGAAGTAGACCCTCCAGAACATTACATGATCTCATTCGAAAGTGTGACATCAGCATCTTCTGAGGATGTAGTAGAGAGAGGCTCACAGTAGCACACAGACGTTCTTCTGCCAGAGACATCACAAAAGTCATGTGCTGCAACAAAATAAGGATGAAAGGAAGTATTAACTTGGGACCTTCCTTCGTTTATTCCTACTTTACTAAGATATCTTCCACTACAATTTGCATAAAGTTAATTACGGGCTTTTTGAAGTAAAAGATTTTTTTGAATCAGGTCTTATGGGCTTTGCCATATATCTATTACTTCAGACTCTAAGCCTAGTTCCCATTAGCTCAGTCACCACTGAAACATAATTGCCTAATGATCTGGAAGACTATCAACCATATGCAATAAAACCACAAGTATAAGAAATATTATGCACTTCTAAACATAAATCAAATATCAGTGATAATTCCCCATAGTGCTGAAAGAGTATGTGTAAGAAAAGAATTATATATTCTTTAAAAATCACTGTCGTCATTTATTAAATCCGCCAGATGTATTTCACAGACCTTGTCTGTCCCTAATCATCCTCTTTTAAGATTCTTAATGTAACATTGGCAGATAGTCAAAGCTTCCAGTGGGGACACTGGCTTGCTTTTGTACCTAATGTATCAAACTACATGCCCACCAGAGATTCCTAAATCCCTTGGAGGTGTTTTCGTCTGAAAACCAAACTTAAAGTCTGAAGATCAAAATATGCAATGAGCACATATGACAGTCTCTTTGCCACGTTCAGTAGTTCTATCATGTTCTGTTGTTTAAAAAAAGAGTATAATCCGACACTGCAGGTATTTTACAGCAGATCAACTCCAGCAATGGTTTACAGACCTGCATTTAGAAAGACCAAACTTTTTTGAGTTGATGCTGGCAATTCTTTACATATATAATCTATACATATAGCTACTACCTGCTGCTTCTGGAAATTCTTTACATATATAATCTTTACATAATCTATACATATAGCTAGTACCATAGTCATGGGTAGGAATGGCTCATGATATTTTGAGACTTGTAATAAAAGGGCCAAAGACACAACTTCACTTTGACACAGGAAGAAGTGAAAAAAAAAAAAGAAAAAAAAAAGAAAAAAAAATCCATAGCCTTAGCCCTGCAGGATTGCAAAGAACTTGTTCCTTGGGATTCCCAGGTGCTCCCAAGCACCTGACCATGCTATACATTACAACATAAACTACAACGCCCCCATGGTTTCTGTCAGACTTGGAAAATAGAACAGGGGAAAAAAAAAAAAGGATTTTCCTTCCTGATCTCCAGATCTGGTGCAACAGGTTAAAACACAAACACCCAACCATCACCCCAAACCAACCCTCCTCTACTAATAGCTGAGTTAGAAACTTCACAAAAAAGATTAACACTGTCATCCTCACCATAACTATGGTTGAACAGGAGCACCCTCACTCTGGATGGATACAGGCAATAGAACCCCTAACTATGGCACTTTCATTCCATTATTTCCCTGTTACATGATGTCAGGGTTGAGGCGAGGATTTCACTGCTTTTCACCTCTCATTTCCCCTCATTCCCTCACCTTCTCAGAATATTGTCACGCTTAAAAGACTTTCTTGTTCTGCAGTCTCTACTACAAATATATAAATTTCATTAAATGTTTGTATATTCTCAGACCTCTATTCTCCTGTTTCTACCTATTGATTTTAATCTCCCTCCACTATTACTGTCTTCTCACAACTGAATTATTGGTATGAAGCATTTTAAAGTCATCTATGTGAAAGAGCCATGGACAAAGAAAGATGCATTGCTTTAAATGTTTCTTTTAATAGTTCAAAATAGCTACAAATTAATTTTCTGGAAACCTCCACTAAAAATAAAGCTGGGAAAAGTCATCTCATTCCACTGAAAATACCATATTCAAAAGTTAAAAATAAAGTCTTTCAAGAAAAATAATCCAAGTGGGGCTAAAACTTCCCCCTCTCTTTTGTATTCATGAAGTTTAAATTTTCTCTGTAGGTTTAAACTTCTTCCCACTCCTCTTTTCTTTTTTCAGCCAGAAAACCAACAGCACTGAGGTCCCAGGGATGAAGAATGACTCACCAGCAAGTGCTGAGTCACAATCATACCAAATATACTCTTACATCTTGATGGAGCATCAAATTCAATAGCTTTGCTTAGTCACTTGAGCATGCCCTAATTCCTGTGATTCACTCAATTTCAAAACTTTGATTTCTGATTTCATATTTTTGCTTGCAATATATATTCAGTTGTATAACTCTAATACAACTCTAAAAGCAGAATTGTTTCAAGCCATCACTAACCCTCAGTCAGACTCCAAGCTTCAGACATAAGGTGTGTCACTTATCAAATCCAAGCGGCCAGTATGCCACAGTGCACATCAGTTTGATTTGGAACTGCTGATCTCCCATTCCTTGGCCACCTACAGAGAATACCAGCTGACATCTGAAGATACATGCATTAGGATTTCATCCTCCCTTACTCATGCTGGCAACGACCTACCATCAGCTAAAAGTGTGACCTTTCTCTAGACAGGCTCCTCAGCCTGACAAGGTAAGACACAAGAAGCGAGTGCTCAGCAGTTTGTGCAGAGGGTAAGGTATTTGACCATGATTAAACAAGCCAATGTTGGAGTGACAGATTTCCAATTCCTTAGTTATTTTGTTTGTTACCTTTTGTCCTATCTGGAAGTAGATAAAGCAAAATTACTTTACCCAACTATTTGCTCATTCAATTACTGATATATGGAAAAGCAAAGTTTGGCCAGAATTCAGCTAAGGCAATAAATGTATTTCTTTCCACAGGAATTTACAGAAATGTTTTATCTAATTACTCCTAATATTTAAGCCATAATCCAGAGAACTACTCTAAAAGGTTGCAGGCAGTCTAGGCATGGGGGTATGAAGGAAACTCATCACTGAGAGAGGGAAAGGCAGACACGGTGAATAGGTTTCTGAGGATTACCACATTGCAGTACCTTACAGGACGCAATTATCACAGTGCTGTTATTTATTCTTCTGTCTTCAGGCACAGTTTTTGTGTTTCCTCACTCTCTGTTTCTGCAGTGGCTGCACTTACAAGTTTTATGCTGGCTTAGTGGTTAATAAGTCTGTTATACTGAAGGCACCCAGTCAGGTAAGCACATTTGGAAAAGTTTCCCTTATGAAAAGATACTGTGAGGGAGGTAGGGGTCAGCTCTGTGGATCTCTGGGAATAAAACAAACCACACATACTCATATACAGCTCACAGAAATACTACAATAAAGGTTGTATGTCTTTACCCTTGCTGAAGGATAACTACAGCTCTAAAGCTTCTTTGGCCAGCTAGTCTGACTTTAGTAATATACAATAACAGCGGGGCGGGGGGAGAAAGCCAAATGAAAAAGTAAATATTTGGCATTTGGTCATAAGAAATTAAATTGTAGGCCATAAGTTCTCTATAGGCTGCAGGTTCCCAAGTCCTCCTTCAGGCATTTATACTGAGATATGTTTTTTAAAAAAATCCTACTCTACCTTAGTTACAAGCTATTTTCTATAAAGTGTCCTCCTTCTACATTATGCATACTAGTATAAGTAAATGAAAGACATGTCTCGATCCCAATGAGCAGCCTAAAGAACTCTGCAAGAATTGCCTTTCCTATAGGTATCGGAGATTCAGCAAGCTATCCTGACACTATTGCTCTAAACATCCAAGACCTACTCCCAAAACAGAAAGCAAATACAGCTGTGAAGAAATTTATTTTACCTCTCCCTTTGCAAGTCCTCCCAGGCTCAATTACCAAACATCGGCATCAGTATGAGCACGAAGCAAGATGCTTCAAGAGAAGAAATAAGAGATCCACTCCAAAACAAACTATATCTTGGTGTTTTAACACTTACTTTGTTCAGAAGACTGGTCCAGGTATCACACTATGGTAAAAAGAGTGCTGTGGTGGGCATAGTAAAAGCAACTTCGGTACCTGCCCATCCTTTTTTACCCAGAATTTCCAGTTTACTCAAAAGCTGAAAAAGCTCACCACAAACAGAACTATCATGAAGCTTTAGATAGAGAGGAGTCAATTTTTGACATGCTGATTTTGTTTCTGCTGAGAATAATATTTCACCAGGAAAATACCAACCACCTTTATTCAAAACTACCATCTCCTTTGTATATAAATGCAAATCACGACCCTGCTTGAAAGATATGCACTTGTATTGATCAGTGTAATTGTAACTATAAGTGCCAGAAGTTGTGGGGCAACTGTATGTTCCTTCAGAGCTTTGACATGATATATGTTGGAAAGCTGCTACTGATATCAAAACTGACCAGCAGGAACACAGCTGGAGAGCAGAAAAAGGCAGAAGATAAGGCCAAAAGTATTAAATACTGTATGTATAGCATATCTTTCTATGGCTTATTTATTCAAACTGTAAAAAGACAGCATTTAAAATCCTCAAATCCTGTTTTCAACAGGGCTGTCTGCTCATGCAGCTCAGTGACCTTGAACATAGTAAAAGCCAATACAGTTACTGAAGACTGATTTCAATAACTTTCTGGAAGGGGTCCAAAGCAGCTTTTCATTCTGCAGTCTCTGCGTCAAACACAGAAAAAGGAAGGCAGAATGTAGCTGCTCTTGAACCTGGCGTAAGAGATGTGTGGTTTTCTGCAACCACAACCAAGTTCATTACAAAGTATTTTCTACGTGGTGTGTCAGATGACTACAGCCCACCCACTGCTTACCACGGCCTTACACTGTGGTTAGCAACAAACTATCACATTTCTACTCCTGCATCAAATGCTGCAATGCTTGTTGAAGCACAATTATTTTTTTTAGCAAGTGAATTTTACTTAAGAATTGTGGGGGTTTGTCCATGACAGGCACGGGAAAGTTCTGCAATGCTGGTGTTTTGCCTTTTAAAACACTCCATTACTAAGTATCAACTGCTTTAAATATACTCATCCAACCAGCTGCCAAATATATTACTCTAACAGTGGACCCATCAAAACAAAAAACAAACCCCACACCAATCAACACTGGTAATCTATGCAGTCGCCAAGCATACCATGATATTAGTCTATACACACAAATGAGGATCTTCTTATTCAGAATACAAATCTCTTCAATCCTTAAGTGGTCCATTAGGAGTTTTGGACTGCACCTCTTTCCACACAATTTAAGCTGCTTTCTACAGAATACCAAATATATTCATAGGGACAGAGCATTTATAAAGCAAATATCAAGACACAAACAAACCCAGACTTTAACCAATGATTAAACAGAGCCAGTTCAGTCTCTCTTCAGTGATAGAGCTGCCCTTGATGTCTTTTCACATCTCACTGGAAACTATTTAAACAATGGCCTTTTCACATCTTAGTTCACACAGATCCTCCTGTGAAATATTTGCCCATGACCATGTGGACTATATTGCTTATTCATGATTGGTCAAGTAGCATTTTTTTTTTTGGTCACTGGATGTGCAGTGCTTGCAAATGAGCTTATGGTAAGGAAGCTTGCCAAAACTCTGAAGAATAAAGTCTGGAAAGACCAAGCTTTACCAGTTTGTTAGCAATGCAGAAAGAAAGTTGTGTTGGTTTTTTTTTTAAAAAAAGAGTTTTAAGGTTTCAGGCCTGTCTTTAGAGCAAACTCCTTCAGGAAGATGGCTAAGTGCACCCTCAGGTCCCCAAAGTGACCCAGCAAGACTTAAGAACAGGTCTAAGAGATGTGACAAATCAAGGATTCATTACGATGCTGCTGTCAGACACCTCCTCACATGTGTCTATCTGAGGCAAAAAGCCACCTACATGGTTACAGATAAGGTCTAAAATCTATAGTGAAGTAAGTCCCTTAAAAACTGCCAAAATTGCAAGAACATTAAGTACTCATCATTATTCCTGAAGGATTTTTGTAATGCATTTATTTTAAAAAGCAAACAAAAAATACCAAACAAACCCCAACTAAAACAAACACCAACCAAACTAGCACCAAAAATAAAACCCAGAAAAACCAAAATAAAACTATCTTAAGGGGTAACTTGTACTTCTGAATCAAAGCATAAGTTTGAATGCTGTGAAAAGGAATCCATTTCTTTCTGCATGATCTCTTGACGAGTTATCAAGCTTTGTCTTTCTGCCATCACAAATTCCCTTTTCAGGTTTTCATGAGACATGAGGAAAAAAACATTTCTCAGAGACAGAATGATGTCTAACCATGTCAGTTGATTGGCAGAACTCTGAAAGATGTCACATTAGCAGGTAGGAGATCAGAACCAGGGAGGGGGGAAAACTCAGGATGTTCTTCTTGAAGTAATTACCAAGTACATTGCAGCCAAAACCAACATTTTTTTTACCTTCTACCTTCCAGTTTATCACCGCCCTCAAGTTTCCTGTCAGGAGAGACTTTGCTGCACATTTTGCACATTTGATGTTTGGCCTATTTTACCTAAATGGTGAGCAAGTGCCACACTTGAGGGATATCATGGAAAAACAGTTAGACAATAGGTCTCTGCTCTCTTATTCTTGAAGTTGTATTTTTACTATCTACTTTCTCTTGACCTATTAATATGAGATACAGAAGAGCAATCTGTGAAGTAAATAAGCTTTGCTGAAAAAATGAGGTCTTCTCAGCAGAGTTAGTGCAACTGCATTGCTGATTAGACAAGCATTCTATCAATCCTGACCCCATAGCTTCTCTTCCCCCAACACCTTTTCCAAACTATATGAATACTAGCTAATTATAAGTTGTTATGTCTTGCACCAAAAAAAAGCAGACAAAAAAGTCTAAATAAAAAGTCTTAAAGATCCGATTAATGACATGTTGTTAATACAAAGTAGGCAAGGCCAGTACTTTCTTCATGATCCTATTGTGCAAGTATAAGATTACATATATCCTTCATCACCTTTGCTCAAGCACAGTCATCTTTCCCAGCATAAGTACATTTGAGATCAACAGTTAACTCCTCAAACATTACTACATCTTCCAACATGGACTCCATTGTTTCACCTTCCAATAATATTAAAACAGCATCCTGACATCCTTCCTTAGGATCAAAACAAAGGCTATATGGCTCCTATTTTCTGCTACAACAGTAAAATCTTACTTCTTTGGATCTGTGTTTGTTCCCTTTCATGCTTGAGATAACTCATTAAAACTCAACGGGTTCTGTCCGCAGTATAAACCTAATAGTCCAACTTTTCTTCTTTTCCTACCTTCAGTGTAGGTTAAAATATTACACAGTTAAACTCCTGAATACACTCTAGGCACCACCTAACTCATTTTTACAACAGTGCCAATGAATCCAAGTGCAACCACACTACAAATTCAGAATCCTTCAAAACCAACAAATAAAAAGGTTGACTTTCATCAAACAGTTCTATACAAGAGGTAAAGGACCCCAAAATTTGTGTCTTCACCATCAGCATGATGGTGAAGTTCAGCATGAACTTCAAGACCTTCAAACAATATCTAGGGGGGACTCTAGATAAAGAATATTAAAATTTCTTTAAGTAATTAAAATTATCTGCTGAGAGGGAAAGAAAGAAAATCAAGTCCTCTAGGACTAAAAAAACCAAACCAACCAAACAAAAAATCCCCAAAACCATCCAAAGTGAGTACCTTTTATAATGGAAAAAGTCTGAGCCAGATTGAAGCAGTACTGCAGTATTTTCCCAGTACTGTAGCCTCAGCAAAAACCAAACAAATCCCACCACCAAAAAAAAAAGAAAAAAGTAGAAACCCACTATTTTATATGCCTTATATGCCTTTTAAAATTTTGATGTTATAGAGGTAGAACACAGGCTTCATATTTCTGGCCAAACTAGAAGCAAGACATAAAAGAAGGAATTTGACTTAAGCAGTTTGCATGAAACACTCCAATCAGACAAAAAAAATGTTTGTGGCCTAATTTCAGTTCTCCTATCATCCTAGAAGCATCCATTGCTGCTTGTGTTACCACATTCCTGTTCACAGTACTAACAAGCAGCAATTCTTCCAGCCAACATCTAAAGCTTTGGTGAATACATTTCATAAGTAAGTGGGACAAAACCTGACACACAGCAACCTGGAAGAAGAGGACTTATGATGACAATTCTGCTGACAAGGAGACACCACTGTCAGGAAGAAGTGTGCCACATGTTACTTTCCAGCTGGGCTGGACTGTGATGCTCCTGGATTTTGTTATGGTGACTAGGTGCCATTGACTTCCCTGATCTAACTGCTCAACCTGAGTAAAAAAGCTGAGGGAGGATTTCAGTTTTGCTGTTAACCAGGTTGTTACTGAAACATCTTTTGTGCTATTTCAGTTTCTCATTCACACCCCAGATATAAGTGTTACTCTCATAAATCTGTGCTGTAACTACTAAGAAATGGTTTGGTTACAAAAGCTCCTACCTTACTGTAGTCAGATGGCAAAACACGGCATCTTATATAGATGTTGCTCTAAACACACCAGTACAGAATATAAGAAATTCATAAAATCATTGAATCCCAGAATTTTTATGGTTGGAAAAGACCTTTAGGTTCATCGAGTCTAACTGTTCATCCGGACCTAGCAAGTCCACCACTAAACTATGCCTCCAAGTACCTCCTCTAGACATTATTTGAACACTTCCAGGGATGGTGACTTCACCATTTCCCTGGGCAGCCTGTTCCAATGCTTTACCATTCTTTCAGGGAAGAATTTTTCCCTAATATCCAATCTAAATCTCCTCTGGCACAACTACATAGTTTGAGACCTTTTTAGATAAGAACATACACTACTTTCACCTCCACCTTTCCCACTGGATTTTTACTTTTCTTCTGCACAGCATTTTCCAGTCAGTTACAGCACGTAGTAAAAGTCTTTCCTCTTACATGGACAAGGTAAGGTATCAGGAGCAAGGAAGTTTTGAACAAAAGAAACTCATCTCAAAAACAAGCTTTCATTTTTTTCAAAGGGAAAACCTATGAACCACATTGTGTACACAAAAACTTGACAGTGTTTTCTCAAACCCACAACAGAACAAAAGTGCTGGAAAAGTTTCCAGAGATCGCTTAGTCTGCCCTGAAAATGGAATATTTGTATCTAAAGCAGTATGTATTGTATGGCTGGTTCAACCCACTTGAAATAAGTAATCATTTCACACAATTCAGAATTTAGTTATGCAGTATAAGTGACACAGAGACGAAGGCAGGAAACCCCCAACAGAAATAGGGGGGCGATATTCTGCATATTCAACAGGCAATATTCTAACTCTGGGACAGGATTAACGCTTGCATTTCTGAAGGCTGAAGGAAAGAGCTGATAGATGTAACAGGTATTTTTCATTCCAAAACAGCTCGCCTCCACTGCTCCTTCTTTATTCTACTCCTTGAAAAGATAGAACTTGCCTTTTTGAGGTGATTAAGAGATGCAGTCTGACACTTCTGGGACTGCAACCCCCTCTCAAGTTTTATCTGGAGTGGGAGGAGCAGTTTGGGCTGGTGATAAGGAAGACAAGCACAAGTAGATAATTAGCTATAAAAACCCTAAATGTTCTGTTAAAATACAGAAGTCTATGCACAAAACTTTGTTTTACTTTTGTAGAAATGAAAATTCTCAAGGAAAAACAGAATATGTACTTACTCTAGGCATACTCCAAATTCCTGCTTTTATTATTCATTTACAGGAAACAACCTACTATATATAGAATGCAGGGGGGGGTTTTTTAAAATATACAGATCTGAAAGCTACAGGTTTTATTTAATAAAGCTGGTAGAGAAAGAGACATAAGGAAAAGGATTTTCCCTCCTCACAAGATTTTCCCTCATTTTCACCATCCCAGTCAAAAACTCTATACAGCTAGCAAAGCCCCCTGAGTTTAGATCAGCTCTAACACAGCTACATGCAACCAGGTTCACACGAGCTTAGAGATGCACATTAAGCCACGTAGCTCTTCTCAGTAGCATACAGCTATCACGCCATTCATTGCAACACAAAATGGGACTGGCTTTGGAGAAGAATGAAACCAGTGGAAACATTCCTGCATAGATGGGGTCCTGCAGATGAACCCAACTATGTCAGCGCTGTCAAAGAGACATTCTTGCATCTGCTAGAGAAAATGGATCCCTCCCCATTTTGTGTTACAGAAGAACCAGTTGTTGAAACTCAACCTATGCCAGTCCAGCCCATCTGCTCAACACTGGCTGCAGAAGGGCACATAGAGTGAAATACAGAGAAGGGAAAGCAGGGGAGCCACACAGGCTGTCCTTTGCAGAGCAGAGCATAAGATAAAGATTTTTTTATGTCTTTAGGCCACAAAACAAGTCAGAAATTGCTTCTGATCCTTTACTTATCATTTTTGTCATACAGGTTATTTTGTTCTCTGAGAGATTTTGCTGTCCATGCATCCCCAGACTAAAGAAAATCCTCAGCAAACAGCACTCATTATCCGAGGTCCACACAGCATCTGAATTGGAACAGAGCACAGCAAATGCAAAAAGGCTTGTCTGCAATCACCTTCCCAAGACTATCTGTAACTCTCACCAGGATCAGCAGGGTCTTTCATCTGTGGTAAGCACTATTTGTGAAAATCCACGTAGAGCTCTGAGTCCTGTGCAGCCTCTCCCCCCAGCTCCCTCTTCAGGCTCTGGCCACTATCCAGCATCTATCCTGAGGTGTGCAGCAAACATCCCTGCAGAGGTGACCCCATTTTCAGGAGACTCTGAGGAGCCAGCTGGATCCAATCTTCCCTCCAGAAAGGCAACATAGACTACAGTTCTCCAGTAAGACAAACCCAGATGGCTTTCCATGGAGGTGATATTCCTCAAGACACCACCTCATGCAACAGTGAATGACTTTGCACAAGGTGTCATGCTGGAGGTCCAGAGGCTTAGTTTGCAGATGGATGCACTACTATAAAAGTGTAATTAGGTCTGCTGTATACACACATGGAATTGACTCTTCTCTTTGCCAAGTAGCTCAGTTCAATGGCTCCTAAGCAACAAACATGATTTAATTAATGGAGCTGCCTTTCTTTTTCCTTTCATGTCACTCTTCTCTCAGAAATGCTGGGGGGGGGGGGGGGGTGTTCAAACTTTAATTCTAAAATATACAAACCATTTTGTAAGACAAAACTAATGTACTTTCCTCTCTCCACCCCCAATAAATTTAGCCTCTCTCAGATAAAGAAGGCTTTCTGAAAAGAGTCCTCTCTTCTAGACTGAGCAATTAATATACATTTATTAAAATGTATATTTTAACATTTCTCTCTTTGGAAAACAAAGTAAAAAGCTTAAAAAAAAAACCAAACCAGCCTAAACCAATGAACCCTGAAACAGTGCATCTTCAAAGATGTTCTCAACTAACAAAATGTACTGAATGATTAATAAATGTGTTTTTAGACTACAAGGATGAACTACGTCAAGTCGCATTTTGTGCACCAATATCTTAAAAAGCCATGTTGAGTAAGGACGTATTTTTGACCCGATATAGTTAGATAAAGATGCCACTATTGCTTGAATTGATACTGAATGTTAAATTTTCAAGAACTCCAACCGTCAACCAAAAAAGCCCTCACCCTGGGCTATTCCTTTTGCACCATGCAAGCTAACTGAAATAAGCTGTTTGCTAAAAGGCTGTTCAGAGAAGCCCATTGTCAGTACTTAATAGCTGGTACGGACCATTGAGTAGGCAAAGCATCTATGTTCTGCAGCGTGGAAACTGCTTACCTGGGACAGATCTATTAGGCTGTGCAGCTTCATTGATAGGAATAGAATTATAGAGATGACGGTGCCACTGAGGATATTAGATCATAAGGGAATGAGACGAAAAGATTACTGTAGGAACTGACAGACTGCTAAGGCCTGGAAAGTCTATTATTTTTTGCCATTTCTGATTTGTTAGCATTGTCATTCCACTGCTAATTACCTAATTAAAGGAGCTGTGTGATATTAACAGCACATCTACTTCTTGTGGAGAGCTGAGAAGACGGAAGATTAAGAACACATGGTCTCTTGCCGTCTTTGGAACAATCGCAAAGCAACATTCGCGAAAAGAAATAACATGCTTTCTCCAAGAACATTAAGTTCATAACCCACTGGCAAACACCTGGGAGTCTACCCCAGCCTCAGAACACCAAGCAAAGGCCGCATATAGTGAAGCACGAAGTTTACAATCCCAGAGTAAGATTAGAAGAGGTAACACTCCACAG
The DNA here is from genome assembly GCA_013397135.1 of Pachyramphus minor. Taxonomy (NCBI): domain Eukaryota; kingdom Metazoa; phylum Chordata; class Aves; order Passeriformes; family Tyrannidae; genus Pachyramphus; species Pachyramphus minor. The sequence goes on from VYXB01002303.1 coordinate 141,665, forward strand.
GGAAACAGGCAATTCACCTGTCATTTTAGGTATTGCTTACCATGATTCACATTGTCAGTACACAATTGCAAACAAGTTAGGTAAGTCTCGGAGTGTATACAATGTTCTCTGTTGGCAGTAGGGGCCAAGAACCCTGGAAGTAAGATTATTTCAGAGATGTAAAACAGCAGCAGAACTTGGTATACTGCTTGGAATTTAAATGCAGCATTGATTAACTAGAGAGATATGTAAGACAATTCCATGCAGAGGAAGCATGAAAAGCTTTCTGGTTTGAACATCTTCTCTCTGACATTGCGAGTAGGTCAAAAAGAGGAATGGTTCTTCTAAAATAGTTAAAAAAACCCCAAAATAAACAAAAAAAACCACAAAAGCAAACAAAACCCACCAAACAAACAAACAAACAACCCAACCACCACCAACAAAAAACAAACAAAGCAAAACAAAACAAAACCCCCAAGAAAACAAACAGACAAACACCCACAGGTCAGTAGTTTTACAAGTACTTTATTCTTATCCACTTTTGCCAAAATTATTGAAATCAGTTAATTCCTCAAGCTTGGCCTAATTCACCATATTCTATTAGTGATACTGAGTGGCTTAATTTTCCACTGTTTAATTAGCAGGATCTTAGAAGAACAGATCTTCTTTTGACAGGCAAAGCAGCAATCAAGCATTTCTAGAGAGCAAAGAATGCAATACAGGCGCCTAAAACTGATGTATGCAACTGTTATAATTGTTTTTGAAAATACTGGCCTTAGTGTTGAGCAAAATAAGCAATCCATCAAGAGAGTTGCACACGTTCTTCTAGCCAGATATAAAAAAATTGCTTTCATTTTACCTCCTCCCTTCTATTCCCAGTTTTTCTTGCCTTGTCAACAACCCTTCGCAAACATATAGTCAACACTACCCACAAAGTTATTCAAACAAACAAAATCACAGTACTTGGACAGCTATTGATCTCATCTTTATAATTTTTAGACTGTGCTCAAGAAGCGAGTAATGGGTTTTCCTTTGATGGTTCCATGGCCAATAGCACGCTTCACAGGTTAAAGGAGTGATGCAGGTCATTATAAAACATTTCCTTGAATTTCTTAAATAGTGTGAAATTTTTCATTGTGTTATCAAAAAGTCATTCTTTTGAGCACATATCCATTTGAATAAATAATTCATTCATACCCGAGAACTATACTTTCAGTTTTATACAGATTCAGAAGTATACATTCTGCTTTTATTTCTGCCAACTTTAAACAAAATCCTTCCAGCAACTTCAGTTTAATGATGTTCATCATTGCCATCAGTAACAAGCTCAGATTCTGGAATGCTGACAAAGTTTTAGCTCTTCATAGTGCCCCCTAATATTTTGAAATATATTGCAGCAACTGATCCTTCACAGCAAATGTTGCCAAGCACAGCCTCTACAAGCTGCATGAAAAATCTGAACTTATCAATTTAGCCATGCTGAAGTATGTTTTCACAGAAATTTTTCACAGTACGCAAGGAACACAGCATTTTTCAGACAATATTCAAATTAACCACAGACTGTTAGTCCTTAAAGTATGAGGACCTCCAAATTAAAAGACAGCCAAGTCGGAGCATACTGATGTTTCAAAAAGTCCAGCCACAGGTGACCTTAAAAAGCTCCAAAACATTTTGTTAAAGCAGGAAAGACTAGACTTTTCATAGTATTAGCCTACACTCTGTAGGGTAGAGAGGATTTAACATAATAGCATATTCAACCACTGAGCAGAATAACTGCAAATTTACTTCCAAACTCATTGTTTTGAGCAGTGTAGCAGTTACAGTTTTTTCTAAATTCTATAGCTGAGATCACCAGCCTGCACCATTCACTGTAACAGAAGAAAATATTAAATCAAGTCAACCAGTTAGTTTGTCTCGGGAGCCAAAGACCATGTTAAAAGTCACAAACCCCAAGATTTGTTCATTCACGCCGAGGTCTCCACAGGATAGTTTTACTAACTGCGCCATCTACTGACAGAATCTTATAATATTCATCAATCGATTTCCCCTCCATAACAAATTTTAATACTTCAGCGGTTCTCAGTCGTCAAACAACCCTTGGAAGATCACAGACAATTCCTGTGTAGTTCATCAAAAGCAATAAGAAAAGAAAATCTATTTTCAGACTAAAATCACCTATTAGTGTGCCTTCACCTAACTGATAAAGGGTACCTAACTCAAAGAAAATTGAAATCACTTAGTTCAACTATTAAAACAGTAGTTCTTTCCACCTTAACCCCATCCCCACCAACAAACAAACAAATAAATAAATAAATAAGTGAATACATGGTCACTGGGCTAGCCAAGGAGAATATTATAATTTTTATTTTTACTTTTTCCTACTGAAACTGTAAGAATATGTATAAACCTTGATCCAAAGATGAAGTACTGCTTTTATTATTTTAAGCTTAAAACTCATATTCATGCCAAAGGATGCAAAATAAAAACAAGAAAATAAGTCATCTGTGTACCATCTAACTAATAAACATCAAGCAGTATATACATGACATCGGTAACACCAGTGACTAACTACTGGAGCATCATAGCAGTAACAGATCACTAGTAGGCTTTCCCCAAATAAAATATTATATATTTCTCAGTACTCTGCAAATTTTAAGAAAAAACAGTTTCTTAATGCAGACTGTCTTAAACTGTATAACAACAAGACCAGCAAAAAATGTACAGTTCATCTTCAGAAAAACGTCACTGAAAGTCGCAGTAAATTTCTTCTTTCACCTTTATTAGGTCATTTACACCGACTCCTGTTCTTGACTACATTTTACCAAGCCCAAAGTCTTCTGCTACTCTTGCCTATGTTGTCCCTGACGTTATTCACTGGACAGAAAGAAACCAAAGCACTAGGCCGGTTCTCAGTCTTGTTCTCTGACACATCATGAGACTTCATTACTTCTCATTGGAAGCGCCTTAAGTCTAAAAGGGACACTTTTAGAAACCTCAGTTGAAGTTTCTCAAAATAAAGAAGCTTGATGTAGGGTTTAAGATACATTATTAGAAAGCAATCATGAATCTCTTGCATACACCTAAGGGTTTGTTTTCCAGCTTCAAGAGAGCAAAAGACATTTCAAATGGATAGTGTTATGAGAACCATTACATTTTTTGGTAGTAAAAAAACTAAAAGACTTTTGATTCAGTGAAACAATAGTCATTCAACACCTTCAGTAGTCCTCACTAACTCCCAAAATAGAAGCACCTCTGGGCAGTGAAAATTAAGACAAAATGGCTCTATCATGTGCACAAAGACACTTTCCTGTATCTAAAGTGAGGGACCTAGAAACACTTCTGAGCTTCCAGTAGAGATCTATACTGTGTAATAAGACCAGGAGGAGGTTCACTTCACTGCTCCCTCATCTTTGAGCCTCATTTTCCTTATGATGAGAAGCAGGAATAAGAGGTACCTTATTCTCTGGGCAAGTCCTTGATATGGAGCAGTCTGGGTCAGAGACCACAGAACACACCACAAGGGCATTGCGCAGTTGCATCGTAGCCCAAGGATGTGCAGGGAGGAGAGAGGAAAACAGAATCCAGCCACCCACAAAGATCACCCAGTTGTTTGCTGACACTAGGAATGCTGGTTTCTGAAGGTTAGCTTGCTGCATCATATCCTTGCTAGGTACCAAGAGGAAGCTCTGTGAATACTCTTCTCTCTCTCCCACAAAGCACCCATACCAGCAGTTGATCACAGGGACCATAGTCTTGCTCATGTGAAAGGGCCAAAATATAACTATCATGTGCAGATGGAAAGAGAAGCTAGTCCAGGCCATCAATAAGAACTCAAATTAAAAAATGGTTGCATCTTCCCTCGATGTTTTGGCCACCGATCTAAGCAAAATATGAGTTTAGATAAATCACTGGCTCTATTCAGAGAAGCAACATCCATATTACTCAAGATCTACATTACAAATGGACTGTTTTTACCACAGAACAAGGGGCTAAATAGTCTTCCTACATGCACCAATTCCCACTAAATTACCATGAGATCTACTCTAACCCACACAAGAATCTATTTGTATCCTCACTGCAGTTTTGGCAGTACATCAATTACTTTGACAACCCTCACAACTGTAAGAATATGTATAAACCTTGATCCAAAGATGAAATACTGCTTTCATTAGCTTAAAAAAGCACTAGATAAGCAAACCTGCCAGCCATATTAGAACACTTTGCTGTTCTATTATGTTCTAGGAGAATCATCTCCTCCCTTTTGTCTCTGTTTTTCTGATAGCTTGCAGCAATACACCAGGGAATACAGAAAGCCCAAACCCCGCAGTGGACTTCTGGTGTCAGCCGTGCTAACTATTAATTCAAATGGCTTTTATTCAAATTTAACAGCTTGAAAACATTCCCTTGTCCATTTGTTAGGTGAAGGTAAAGTGATGATCTTTTGTTCTGAACAGTTTCAAAAAGCAGATAATTGCAGCCAGATGATCATGGCTACAGCCTGTAGCCTATCACCATGCCTGTGCAACACCCTGCTGACCTGTAAAGAGATAGCAATCAGTGTCAGAAAGATGTTTATGAATTTAAAAGGCTTCAGGGGAGCAGGAAAGGAGGCACTATATTCCTGTCCATTTTGATTATTAGAGATTATTTCTGATGCTTCTTTTTAGTTTGAAAGACTCAGTGACTGAATAAATCAATTTGTGTCCTTGCACCTCCTGTCTGTGCAGCTCAGTAATTTGACCCCTACAAAAATTAAGGCTTTCTTAAGCATTCTCAAAACTATACATGACCAACTACACATCCACTAGCTGACTCTAGTTGCCCCAATAGCTCAGCTCAGAACTTGGCTTTGCAGCTTCTGAGCACTGCCATCTTTTCCAAACTTTCCCGAGTTATCCCTACTAGGATCAAAGAGGCTGCTCTGCCTTGGTCGCAGCCCTGCAGTTCCTACTATCCTGAAAAGGCTCTCCCTGCTGTAAGGAGCAGCAAACCTTCAGAGCAGAGGGACATATAGCTCTTCAACTCTACAGATTTGGGAACCATTACCTTAAAGGCTCAGGTATGCATCTTTTTCTGTTATCAGCTCTACATGTGCACTAACAACAACTTGTCTTCCTTTTTGCTTGGGGTTTTCAACTTCCTCCCTGACTCCCCAGCCTTTTATATTGCCAGAGCTCTTCCTCACTAAGAAGTAGGCTTGCCTAGGGTATATCATAGCTAACAGCAAAGTGAAAAAATCAGAGGGTCAGCCAGAAGCCAAGGATTACAGAAAGTGGAAATTTGCTCTCTCTGACGTATTCAAACATTCAAAAAATCTAATTTGGAAGACAGGTGAATACAGGTATGCCAAATGGGATCATAGAGAGTTCATCTCCTTGTTTTTCAACAAATTATACAGGATTTTAAGAATAAGCAAATACAAATTAAAAAAGCTTTTATACCTTTTTCTATTGGTGTTACATCTTGAATATTGTAAAAAAGTTAATTAGTGAGGTGGCAGTAAGACTACTAAATACCACCCAGCAAACATCTTGCATAAAGTAAATTATCAAAGATTATTTGAGAATAAAAGATAAATGGAATGAAAGAGGGACAGGGAGAAAAAAGTAGAAAAAAATTGTGGAAATTGCTGTGATGCAGGAGTTGGAAGGGACCCACAAGGATCATTGACTCCAACCCTTAGCCCTGCACAGGACCATCCCCAAGAGTCACACCATGTGCCTGAGATGCTGTACAAACACTACTTGAACTCTTTCAGGCTTGGTGCTGTGACCACTTCCCTGGGGAGCAGGAGCCTGTTCACCCTCTGGGTGAAGAATCTTTTTCTAATATCCAACCTAAACCTCCCCTGACACAACTTCAGGCCATTCCCTTGGCTCCTGTCACTGGTCACCACAGAGAAGAGATCAGTGCTTGCCCCTCTTCTTCCCCTCACTGTTGAGATAAAAGAGCATTTTCATGACGTAATTATGGCACAGAATAGGAAAGATTTCACTAGACATTCATAGGCTTGACTTGCTAAGCTTGAACAGGTAGGGAGAACTTTTATCTCCATTGTCCCTGACACAATATTGCTACATGAGATAACAGCTTTGAACTTTTTTAATTAGTTCCACATGCAACTCTGTACACATTTGAAAATTAGGAAGATGAGAAATGTATTTTTCCCTAAACTCCTGAAAGAAGCAAATGTAATTTTGTAAAGTTCATCTCCAAGTACAAGAGACATTAACTTCTGCATGTTCTCATCTAACCTCCACTGGTCTCAGGAAGCAGACACACAATCTTCTTCCTCATAAAAAACAAGAAATAAAAAAAGTTAGATAAGAAAAAAAAGTAGGTCTAGCTAGACTTAACTTACACTAAAACATTAGCAGCCACTTATTATTCTCTATAGATGTTTAGATTATTACAGCATAATATCTCTGCCATTATGGTTTCATTAGAATACAACATCCATGTGTTTGTATTCCCTCTCTACCGAAAAGGGCTAAGAAAGCTCTTGTTGGCTCAGCAACACAGAGGAAAGACTGAACACAGGTATAAGGCCATAGGGGGCTCCTCTGCAAGGGAAGCCAGGCTGTGGCCACAGCCCAGGCAGGGTACTGCCCCACCAAACCAGGGACACCCCAGGGAACCTGAGCAGTGCCCAGGTGGGGACAGTGCCAGGGCTGGGGATCATCACATGAGCTTGACGGAGGGTCAGTTCCAAGGTCAGCCTGGGATGTCCAGGCAGCAAGGCAGGAACTGCTGGAGACAGGGCTGCCTGTCTGACCTGAGCTCTCACCAGGGCTCCTTGCCATGGATGGAGGTCCCAGAGGAGGTTGGTCCAGGCAATGAAGGCTCTCAACCATTTAAAGCTCCCAGTTCTGTCTGGGCCATGACCATAAGCAGTTATGACTTTGGCATGATGCCATAACAGCAACCCCTTTGCCTTTCTCAGTACAGGTGCCTCAGTTAACTCTGTTTCTTTACTCTGAGAGATACATGATAGCTATTATTTAATCCAAACTGTTTTCCATTTCCCTCCAAAACAGGAATACCACTCTGCAAAACACCAGGCCAAGCCATGCACTGCCCGGGCGTTTTATTTATATTTAAGATTCCAAAATTTGACCAACCAAATTTTGCGAAGTCTTTTAGTTCTTTAATACTTTGAGATCACATAAAGAGAACACACTACATCTGTTTCCCCAGAAACTTCTTTTAATTTAGTGAGAAAATAGGCATTTTGGCAAAAGATTAAAAAGGATAGCATACAACCAAGGCAGAAGCATTTCACTTAAGTAGCCAAAACACAACAACCCTCACAACATTTAGTTTAATACAACCTATTGGATTTTTAAGTTACCCAATAGAGATTAAGAAAATGATAAAGAAAGAAAGAGAGATTAAGAGAAGAAACAGGAGTAAAGAGAGAGAGAAGAAGAGAGAAGGAGTCTCTCACACCCTCACAGGACTATTTGCTTGCCTCCTCTGGAATGAATAGCTAATGCTTTCCACAGGAAGATGTGGAAAGATAGTCACCTTACTTCAACCTCATTTGCAGGACTCTCTTTTCTCCCTTAGCTATAGTCATTGACTTATCTCTGATCAAAATATTCAAGCCATAACAGTAATTGGTGGTTCTTTTTGATTAGTCATGTGTTTCTTCTCTCTCCTGAGATCTTAATGACACCTGCTCTGACCAAGCTGCAAAACTATAGGACAGCAACCAGACAGCTATTTTAGCTGGGACAGACACCCTCCCATATTCCAGAAAGAAACAAAACTGCTTTGACCCTAGCCAAATGTTGTGGGTTCATGTGGCTGCGTTTTTGGTAGTAGGGGGGTCATAGGGGTGGTTTCAGTTAGAAGCTGCTAGAAGTTTCCCCTGTCCTATGAAAAGCCAATGATAGCCAGCTCCAGGAGGGACTTCCTTGCTGCTGGCCAAGGGAGAGCCAATGAAGTTCACTTCTGTGATAACATATTTAAGAACAGAGGAAGAGAAGGTTGTTGCGGAGAAGAAATTCCAGTCAGGGAGAACAAGCAGTCACCAAGGTTCAGTACAGCTAGAGAAGAGGGAAAGTGGGGGCAGGGGGGGACCTCCCCCCCCCCACCTCCCCCAGAAGCAGGGCAAAGACTTAAAGCTGAAGCCCCTGCAGCCCATGAAGAACCATTGGGGTGCAGAAACGCTCCTGCAGCCTGTGGAGGAGTCCATGCTGGAGTAGGTACATACATGAAGGAAGCTGTGAGCCCCTGTGGGAGGCCCAAGATGGAGCGAAGTCCTGCTGGAGACCTGTGGCCCGTGAAGAGGGAAGCCGACGCTGAAGCAAGTTTTCCTGGGTAGGACTTGTGGTCCTGGTGGGAGACCCACATCAGCACAGCTCAACCCATGAAGGACTGCACCCTCTGGGGGAAGTCATCCACGGGGCAGCAGATTGAAGAGAACTGTTGCCTGAAGGGTGGATGGACTCACGCTGGAGAGGTCCATCAAAGACTGTATCGCATGGGAGGGACCCCATGGAAGGAGGGGAAGGACTCGGAGTTGCAGAGGCCACCCCATCTGTAGCCCATGGTGAAGACCACAATAACACAGGTGTCCCCCTGTAAACTGTGGAGGACCTTCGGAATGCAAAGAGCTGACTGCAAATGTTGCTGCCCTAGGGATGGACTGAAACAACAACAAACTCCTCTTTTTCCAACCCTCTGCACCGCTGGGGGAAGCATGGAAGACCTGAAAAGAAGGAGGGGTGGGAGGAAGGTGGTGTGTTTTAAGACTGTTTTATTTCTCCCTCTTTAGTTCTTATTCTGTTAGTAGTTAATTAAAGTCTTGTTCTGTTAGTAATAAATTTAAGTTTTATCCTCACTCTGAGTTTGTTCTGCCTGTGAACAACTGCCTTCTTTCAATCCTTATCTCTAGTCACGAAGTTCCTTTGTGGTCTTTTTTTTCCTCTCCTCTGTCCAGCTGCAGAGGGGAGGAGGGAGGGTTGTGGAGTGGCTTTAATAGGCCACTGACATCTGGCCAGGGTCAAACCACTACACCAACTTCAAGTAGAATGATGCAATCTCCATTCTACAATATGGGAAGAGCACAATGAATGTATGTTTTTTCCTTAGAATTTATACATTTATACATATTTAGAGGCAGAAATAATGTATGCTCTGGAACACCTAACACCAAATTGTGTTTCAATAATGATATATATCAAATTCAGAAACGCAGAGGATAAATAAGAGACACTTGGAAAGGAAACACGTCTTCCGATGGACTAGTTAAAAATACTTTTACATCAGGTTGGTTCCAAGCACAGTCTTCAGCAGACCTGCAACTCATGACCAAACTGCTAAAACCTCCCCCAGTGGCACATACAGAACAGAGAGGGGCCAATAATATGAAAGAATGGAAGCTTGCAAGACCAAGGATTTGCAGCAGGAAGAGACTTCCCCAAAGCCTAAGGTGCCCCTAAAGGACCACATTGCCGTTCTGGAGACCGAAGAGGAAAGATCCGTCACATCAGGAGAGATGCTGGAGCTGAGTAAGGTAGCCCCATCTTCTTCCTGTGTATCTCTGCTGTGGTGGTGAAGCACTGGAACAGGTTGCCTGGAGAAGCTGTGGAGGCCCCATCCCTGGAAGTGCTCAATGCCAGCTTGGATGGGGCTCTGAGCAATCTGGTCTAGTGGAAGGTGTCCCTGTCCGTGGCAGGGATTAGAACTAGACGATCTTTAAGGTCCATCCAACCCTAACCATTCTATGGTTCTCTATGAAGGATGAAAATAAACATTAACAGCTGCCTCCTTCACTTGCCAGTTCATAAAAACAAGGCAAGGTTCCAACTGGAAAGAATTGCACAGATATATTATAGAGCACTAAAGACAGCAGAAACAGCTTAACTTTAGCTATTTACTGAACTGTAGGGTCTACTTCACAGTACAGAAGCCTGTTCACAAAATTAAATTCTTTGCAGTTATTTTAGGGTGTACATACATTTTGAAAACTCCTTCTTTGGCTCTCTTTCCTCTCGCTACTTAAGTAAATCAACAGAAATTAACTTAAACAAGGCATACCTAGTTGGGTGGCTGGGGTGGTGGTGTGGAATTCTGCTAGATTGTCATTTCCATTCGGCTCCAATTTTCTTTGAACACATATATATATTTATGTGTGTGTATTATTCCATATATGTGTAACAATCCACTTTTTGTGAGCACTTTAGAGAAGACTCAATGGTTTTTAGTACCTACCACTCAGAGAGATCCTGGCACCCAGCTAGAGTTTCTAAACAAGTGGATAGTATAATTATAAAACCACTGCTTCTATACAGGAAGTTTTCGAAGTTAGTGATCTCATTTAACATTGTTTCTATCACGTTCACAGCTGTCCATATATTTCTACCATCATTTTCAGTTATGTAAACATACTAGCAAAAAAGCACTTTCCAGTGGGACTATTATAGTAACAGTTTCTTCAATGTTCAGTTTGTACAGAAATTTCAAACAGCCATAGCTGATACATGTTTTCAGTGATAACCAGCAAAAAGCCTCAAGCTCAAAAATCTCCAAAGAAAAAATCTCCTGTGCCCTGTTAAGTAATTTTACAGCAGAAATGGAATTACTCACATGAAGTGCAAGCTTTGCCACTTCTCACATATATTCTTATGTCCTCATCCTCCCATCCCTAAGCCTGTTTTAAATCCAGAGGAATAAAGCAGTAACTCACTTCTGTTATGATCCATAAATGTTGCAGTACAAGTGATCCATATCCAGCCTGTAAAGCCAGACTGGAACAGCAGTTAACAGTAGTTTTAAGACTCTCAAAAATTCACATTACAGGCTGAGAAGCTTATTTAGCACAGTGGTTTTCTTTGAGCTTTATGTGTTCTGTCTGCAGCAAGAATACCCGCAGACAGAATACCCAGACTGTCCTGTCTGGGTACCTCAGCAGCTTAAAATACCCCGAATGTGTGTCTGCTCATGGAAGCTAAAAAAAAAATTCTGGGTATTTTCTACAATTTGTGCACCTCTAGTCAAGTGTCAAGCCTTTGTAAAAACAGTCCACATCTCTATTTACAGTAAAGTAGTTCTAAAACCTGATACAGCTCTGAGAGGGAGACAACGTACTAACCAGAATCCATCATGGATGACAGTACAAATTACTACCATTAGGAGCCAGTGCAGTGGCCAGTGTCTTCTTGGAGTGTCCCAGGACATTCATGCCTGGGCCCAATACAGAACTGAACCAGTCTATTGCAGGAGCTCTGATTGTGTATTATGTTTTGGAGCAATGTTATTTTCATGCAGATACCTCTTCATATCATTCCAGAGAAAGGAAGAAGAACATGATGCAGCAATGATGCACAGACTCTTCTACAGCAAGAGAAAGAGCAGACAGTGAGCAGCTTTCCTGGTAACACGTTTCCTGATAACAGTAAAACCTGTTTTAGTAAGGCTCACACAGTACGTGCAGTCCGGTCACGATGCCACAGGTGGCTGTCCTCTCCCAGCTAATCCTGGGACACGATACATCAAGCAACACAACTTTTCCTGATATTTAGGAAGATGAATGGTAGCAAAGCAAGCATGGGACATATGGCAGTAACTAAACATGGTGAGCAATAGTCCGTTCATCTTCACTCATTGACTCATTAATTCATATATCTTCACCCAAGGAAGAATATAAGCCCAAGAAGTAGAGTATAAGCGACATACAAAGCTCTTTTCTGCTAAAAGTTGTCAAATTTCAAATAATGTATTTGAAATACAAATGATCTTAGGATAATACAGATCATTGAATTAACTGCTAGAGATCTGAATGTTTCAGAAGCTATTACAAAAGTAAAATACTCTTCCACTAATAAGCTTTTAATAAGCTTTGAAACAAGTCCCAAAATCATTCATACTTGGAAAGTTTACCTATGCTCAATCATTTCTATTCAAAAATTCTCCAGCAGCAAAACTCCATAGCAAAACTCCATGCATGATTTTGATCTGCAGTCCATGCCATCCTTGTTTGAATTTCTGGGTAACAAGCAGCAGCTTAGGTCATTCAATACAGCAAGTCCTTTAAGTCAGTGATCCTCACTAAAGCTTTTTCAGTAAAAAAAACCCTATGAGTTCCTTGAAAAACAAATGCAGATAGACATTAATGCCTCCCACTAAGAAAGAACTGGTGCTTTGCACTCAAATTTAAATGTCTGCACCAGGAAAGATTAATTTTATATAATTGCAGTACCTTCAGCAGGTTTTGTAGATTTGAAACATTGATACCCTGTTGGAAGCAATTTGACAAACCATGAGAAGACAAAAAAACCGCCATAAACCAAGCACTGTAATCTGTTGATAAAATGGATAACTACTTCTCTGCTGGATATTAATAAACTTAGCAGCACATTAGCAGATCAGCTTTTATCCAAAGGATCTTCAGTCAGCTTCAGGCAAACTGTAACCCACTCCTCTGTATCAAACTATACACCCACACCACGTATCCTACACCATGTGCATACATGCACACACCCCTTTTTCATTAAATTACAGCTGCTATAACAGTCACCAGTATTGCAACTTCTTAATGGCATACTCTTTTCTTTCATGTTGAATCCACAGTCTTTCTTCAACAGCTGCCAGATTCACCCCATGTTCACTCAGCAGGATGAGAACCTTGCTGTTTAAATGGCTTAGAGTGAGTCAGAAAATAATCTGTCCAGTTACAGTTCTGCTCCAAATATAGCAGCAGGCTCATTCCCAAACATTTCAGCAAGAGATGAATCAGGTGTCTTCCAAGTCTTATCTGCATCAAAAAGCCATACTAATTGGAATTTACCATTTTCATTTCATTTCATTCCAGCTGCAGGGAGATAAAGACCAAACCAAGGACAGACAGTTCCACAGTGTAGCACTATTCTCTCTGACTTCAGGAGGGCCCTGGTATCTTAATATATAAGGGTGACTATGGGAGTCAGTAAAATAAGGCATGTACTTACTATATTGTTTCAGCTGTAAAGGTCTAATTTAATCTTACCTGTCTAGAACATGGCCATATTCAAGTCATCCCAGTTCTTTCCACTAAATTAAATACAGTTCCTTTCTTTCCACATATAAGTATCACAAACGTAGAATTTTAACACTTGAAAAATCTCCTACATAGCTTTGAACAAATCAGATAAGGTCAAGTGTCAGAGCACTTAATTTTTACTGTTAAATTATTTAATTCAGTATTTAAAAGCTTGTGAGTGTATTTATATATTTGGGCAAGAAAATAACAAATTACATTAAGGAAATCAGTGAAGACAACATTAAAAAAAAAAAATATTTCAAAACCAGAATACTACAAGTCAGGACCAATGGCTGAAATCATCTACTGCACTCTCCCCTGAAGCAAGTCCACATCAAGACACCAAGAGGTGTGATTGCATACTAGGGGGAAGAAAAAGATTTGCAAATTTTCTCTTTTCTGTAATACAAATAGACATATTGAAAACAGTTTTCAAGTGTAGAACCTAATCAAATTCTGTTGTCAGACCTTTGCTCTCTGAGCAGTCTGAATAAATCCAACACAGGAACCAAAAACTTCTCCTGAACTCACTTTATTTCAGTTATGCTGTTCTCTTTCTTTTATGACAGTCTAACACTGAAGAAACATTTAAGTTTTTCAAGAAAAAAATCTTAATAAATGACTAGCTGACAAAAATAAAGGTCTTCATTGCTGTAAATCAATACGTAAAACTTGTTGAAATCCAAGCTCAAGGTGTACAGAAGTCTCAATTTTGGCACCTCAATTTTTTGAAACTACACGAAAGTAGATAAGGCATAAACTTAGGCACAAAAGCAGATAGTTTTACATTCAAATAAGCAAACTCTCTTTAATTTATCGAGATCATATACATGGCTACACCCACATGCTGTACTCCACCAGAATGCTGGCACTAGAAATCAGAATTTTTATAGTGAAAGTGTTAGCATGGCTTTCAACAGCTCTTCATGGGCCTTCCAGCTTTCTGTTTTCAATGCCCTTCAAACAACACAGGTAGTGAGGAAAGAATCGTTTAATAAGAAATATGTCTCTCAGAGAAAGAAGCTGGATAAACCTCAGTCTCCAAGGCCAGCATTGTAGTCACTGAGGCATCCTTTCTCTCTGTGCTCCCCTCTGCTGAAAACTCTTGCCCTGGAACAAACTCTGTCACTGGCAGCTAATTTACTTGCCTTAGATTATGCTATATCAAAGTATTATCTTCACACAAAGGAAAACACCATGAGACCACTCATTAAAAAAAAAAAAAAATTTGCTTCTGCACTTCTCACTCAGAAGCTCTGTTTGCCTCATTGGGATATTGCCATAGGGGAATGCCACGTTTAATACCAAAGCCAATGCTGAATGTCACTCCCTTGGCAATGACAACTGCAGATACAATAAAGGCCAAATGTGTGTTGACATTTTATGTCTTATTCATACATTTATACACCTCATTTGCTGAACTCACTGTTTGTCTTCATTCAAAATGAGACTGAAAAGGACTTGGTCATTTAAGGAAAATGGAATTAAAACTGAAATAAGTGCAGCTGACTCAAGAAGAAAACAAAAAATCTAGAAAAAGAGCTTATTCTCAAAATTTCAAGATTTTTTGATTGCTTTTAAACTTCTTGGCTTATGATTTTCCCATAAGGCTAAGTCAATATTCATATCAACATTCCTGTCAGGTCACATATTTTATGGAAACAAAGAGTTATTTAATATCACACTAATTACCTTTATCCTGAAAACTCATAAAAAGCCATTTGGTCTGATGGTAATCCTTAAAGTTAGGTTTTGCCCTATACTGGCACTGGAGAGATTTTGTAAATTCACACGAGTACTGAAATCCTGGCCTAGCCCATGACAAACTAAAGTTCAAAGAGTGTCTCTCTGCCAGAGGCAGAAAGGCCTACACTAAAAACCTTTGACGGAAGCTGAGCAAGAGTTTGAGCCTGTGTATCTCAAGTCCCAACAGCCAATCATCAAACTTCTGTTTCCACCTCTATTTATTGAAACCTCTCCTCTTCCTGTGTTCCCAATATTACCTATTAATTTTACTCAGATCAAGCCTAACTTCAAGATCTCAGGTGTTAATATAGCATCTTCTACCTCCCAGGTGGTTATAAAGAAGATGCCACCATTTCTCAGTGAAAGGAGAAGAGCAATAGTCACTACTTGCAACACTGCAAACTACTGCTAAACATGAAAGGGAATCACAGTGAGCATGGATAAGCACTGCCCTGGATAAGATTACCATGAGAGGTCTGAGGATTTACATTTTTTCAGCTATTTAAAATTCAGCAGGACAAGGCCATAAGAACCCCAACCTAACTCTGAAGCTAGTTCAGTCCTTGTTTCAAGCAAGGCTAGATGAATTTCATTGGCTTCTTACAACATTATCTTTCTATAATTCCAGATTTCCAGTATTTTTAAATATGGTTGCCCAATATTGTTCTCTAGATAAATCTAGACCAGTTATTCTTTTGTGTTGACAAGTACTAAGAATGATTCTACATAGGTCAAGCATCCAGCAGGCATGAAGAAAACCATGGTAATTCCCACCCAAGGGCTCACATTCTCTGGTATGCTCATGAATTAGAGCAATGGCAGTGGAGACACCTGTCACACAAACAGGTGGAAGAAACAGATCAGTCTTATGCCAGGCAAAAAGCCTTTATGCAGCAGTTGTTGGAAACCACATGCAGCTACTGTAGCCTCAGCTTTGCAGCCGAATTAAAAACTGTAATTTTATCTGAATTCCAATTTATTATCTATAGCCAGACTATCTTCTCCAATGTCAGCCACACATTAGTAGCACACATTCTAATCATGAGCTATCACAGAATACAAAGAGCAGCCTACAACCATCTGTTCAGCCATTCTATAGATTTCAGTTAACTGCAGCTACCAAACTGTTTTAACAAAGTTCAGCTTTCCCAGTGCCCGTTGGTTTGTGTGATAGAACTTCAAGCAATAACTTTTGTGAAAGCCACTTTGAGAGTGGAATCATTCCTGTTTTGGTAAAATAAGAATTTAATTATTTCAAGAGCCAAGAAAATGGACGACATAAAAGAACTTATGGGAATTGCCTCTTGCAGCAAAGATCTTCAATACCTTCCAAATTCAGTCTATTTGTTCTACCCTACCCTATTTAATATTTACCATACTGAATAACTCATATCCCCAAAGAGTATAATCTGATTCTTTCAAACAAAAGACCTCCTTTTCATTAATTAAAAATAAAGAAACCAAACAAAACTTATTGTCTGCCACTAGGCAGAGGTACCATATCTTAAAAATAGCTATTGGGATACCATGCCATCATCTAATTAGAGCAATATTCAGGCAAGTGGAAACTGTGCCCAGAGGGAATAACAAAATTGCCTGAAGAGCTCATTTATCTAAGTTAGTAGAAATATATATATAAATTGATTTAGTCATCAGGATTAAACATTAATCCAGTGTTTCTATGGAGTATTAAAAAAACCCAAAACTTGAGTTTGCATTTCCATCCAGTTAATATTTATCCTATTTAGCATAGTATTGGTTCACACTTCCTCTTCACTTCTATGAAGAAAAACACATTTACTGATAGAAATTTATTTATAAAAACATATCCCTCTCTCTTCCTGCCCACTAGGCAAATTCACTTCTTGTGAAAATCTACACACTCCAAAGTATTTCTTTTCTCATTGGAAGAAAATGCACACCTAGCAGTCACAGCAACTCCTCTTCTCCCACAAGAACCCTTGTGATTGCTTCACAAATTTGTTCCTGTCCTTCAACTGATTAAAGAAATGCTCTGACAGCACTCTACTGGGAGAAAAAAGAGACTTACCAGCCCATTGTAAAAGGAAATATTATTATTGAAAAAATAATGAACAAGCAGGTGAACAATTCTTTAGCCTCAAGAACAAGTGACCATTAAAAAGAAAGACACAGATCCAGTCCTTGTTCTTAAGATGTTATTGTTACCCTACTCCCTGGCCCTTGTTGCATATTGAACAGCTAACCAAAAATCATTTATCTTTAATCATTTATTATTTAATCATTTATCATTAAGTCATTTATCTTTCTCCATGCTCACACTCACATGGATAAGGTCCAAATGAAGAAGAAACAATTATCCCTTACCTCTAGGCAATAATTCATTATTTACTCACTTAAACAGGTGAAGACTGATGTTTAACTCCCTCTGCATTGGACAAGAAGCACGCCTTCTCCTGCGTGAAACAAACAAAGAATGGTATCACAAACCATTTTTCCAACCATTTGTGACATACCAACCCACATCTGTCCCGGTGCAACAGGTATAATATGAGACTGAGCTTTCCTGGAAATAAGCTGCTACACACAGGATGTACTGTTGAGCTCCCAGAAGAACTAGAGACAAGTAAGATCTTCCGCTCAGGGCAGGTCCTAGCATGAAGGGTTACAAAACAAAGGTAAACTTCCTAGAAAGAACCTGAGTTCAAGTCAGAGAAAGTCAAGCTGCAGAGAAGAGCAACAGGCCCAGAATTTTTTGTGTTAAATACTTGAGGGAAGGTGAAGGAAAAGATTGTCTTATTCCTACTTAAGCATCAAAAAGCTGCATAATTTTGATCCCTTTGTCACACATAGCTGCAGAACCAGTGATATTATAGATCAGCCTGACCATTTCATAATAGGCAAAGACTTCTCAAGAGAAAGTTCATTATAGAAAGACAGACATTGTTCATCCAGTAGGGATTAAAACAGTTCATCATTCAAGTTTGATATATTTCTCAACAGATAGGGAAAAAATAAAATTCACATCTGCATAATTGCTCATTTGTAATAAGACCGTGTTCTGCAACTCGTACATGTTTTGAACACTTTCCCGCAGCTGTAGCCTAGTCAGAATCAAACATGACCTTCTAAATTTTCTCTAACTCTTCTAACATTATTCAGAAACAACTCCACTTAAGTCAACAGAGCTGCTTGCAGACCAGCATACTGTTGTGCTGAATAAAACAAGCACGTCTTTGCATGTATAATTGTTTAGTACCTCATATTTTAGAATGAAAAGAGGGTAGAGGGTCATATATGAATTATTCCTCTCAACAGGAAAAACAATGTCGTGATTCAAAAATGTTAAATTCAGTTTAAAAGAAAATACCAAAACAAAACCCTTTTTTTTTTTTTTATTTCATGTCTACAAGCACTATGATTTCAAGGAATGTAAAATTGCTCCGCATTTATCCTCTGCATGTAAAAAGATGTAGAACTTACGGACTGAATAACAAAAGCCTTGAGTCACTGACCTCAAGCAAGCAATCTATAAAATCTTATAGACTCTTTAAAATAATTACTTGGAAGGCTTCTTCTTCACATTGCAAATTCAGAGGAATAACACAGAGTTTGATCTCAGAAATGATAATAAGTCAACAATCCTCAAGAATGACTGGCCAAAAGACAGCCCAAACCTCTCATTCATCTTACAGTTAACAAAGTCACACAACTCCATCTTCCAGGCAGGAATGAGGTTGATTCCCACACTTCCCAAAATGGAGGGAGGGAGGGAGAGAAGAAATTTAGAAGTGCACCTACAGATCTTGCAAAAGCATTTGCAATGCAAGGATTTACTGATGATTCACATTCTACCAAAGCTCATCCTTTCACATATTCAGTCAGCTGAGAAATTGAATGAAAACTGAGAAACTTGCTGGACAACAAAAAAACCCGCACCATTTGAATAATGAATAAATTCCCATAAAAATGGTTAATAAGGGGACAGATTTTAATGGAACATTGAAGTTAGTCTTCTCTTAGACCTTAGATAAGCAAAATTAAAAGTTCAGGTGAGACAAAAGCAGCAAGTTCTCCTATGTAAAGCACGTACAACACAACCCAGGTGCAACATCAGTGAGTGTTGCCAAGGGAGCACTCACAAGTCTGTAAATTGTTTATAATCACTGCTAAACTAGTGTGTCAGAATTTTCAAATTATTTTACCTACACACATATGCCTCCCCCAAGTTCATTGACACAGCACAGCTTCTGCAGACTGAGCAGCTGTGATTCAGACAAAGTGACTTGAAGCTTTTCTTATTTTGTT
Organism: Pachyramphus minor; assembly: GCA_013397135.1. Lineage (NCBI taxonomy): Eukaryota > Metazoa > Chordata > Aves > Passeriformes > Tyrannidae > Pachyramphus > Pachyramphus minor. The sequence continues at coordinate 160,704 of VYXB01002303.1, forward strand.
TCCAAATGATATATCGAGGGTGTAAAGAAGGGATAAATACATCAATATCCTGAAGAGCAATAAAAAGAACTAGTCTGTCAATCTGAGTAAAAGCATTCACTTTTATTTTGAAGCCTTGCAAAAGACTGCAATTTATACACTAAGAAACTGATAAATATTACTATGTGTTTGGTTCTTACAAGACAGTACCAAATAAAACTACTGGTTCCAAGTTATATACAAAGTCACATTTCCTGTGCCAGAAAGTAGCTTGTTTCAGGGACTTAAACATCACTACTGCACCAAGAAAAGCAAAGAGATATGGTAGACTCCCCCAGTACGTACCTTTAAAAAAAGGCAAAATTGTTTCTACTTCAGCATACGTACATAAAGCAGTTTTAGATTCCATTTGTTCTATTCTCTCACCTCCCAGAAATCTCTGGCTAGACACCAGCACAAAGCAAGGAACCGTCTAGTCAACCAATGTAGCTGTCCTGGTTTTAGCTGGGATACAGTTCATTTTTTTCTTACTCAGTGCTGTGCTTTGGATTTAGTATGAGAATAATGTTGAAAACACACTGTTTTGATTGTTGTTAACTGACGCTTGCCCTATGTCAGAGACTTTTCAGTTTCCCATGCTCTGCCAGCAAGCAGATGCAAGAGAAGCTGGGAGGGCACACAGCCAGGACAGCTCTTCAGAAAAATCAAGACTTGCAGTTAATTCATCAATTCCTTTACTAATGTGAGAGATCACCACTAAACTTCCAGTAATATCATCATAAAGGTATGAAGTATAGTAGAGACAACAGCTAATTGGTCTAAGATTAGGTAAAATAAATAACAGTAGCAGATTTAATTCTAGTAGTTACCATTGCCCCTTCTTTTCCCATCTGCTTTTCAACATGTATCTCTTCTTCTAGCTCTCATGAGTTCTATAAACTGCTTTATTTAGAAAGCACTGCACCTAAGACAGCTCTCTTCCCACCCCCAGCACCAAGTAAAAGGTAAAGGAGCACAGTCACTGTTAGCATCTGCCAGTTTTTTCTAGGATGCTTCAGGTAGAACAGATTAAAAGTGAACACTTGCACAGAGATTTCTCAGCAAGAAATTTGTAGGGAACATAAATTAAAACAATTGCTTGGTGGATGGAATGGCCATCATAAAACCAAGAAACAAATCTGAAACATCACCCCGTTATGAAATATTTATCCCCTGTTACACCTCAGTAAAGCTACACATCACTGAAAATGGTCCCAGCTACTAATCATCCAGATTCTTGCACTTCAAAAGCAACTTGATCATCAAAAGACTTCTCATCACCTGTCAGGCAGACTCCAGAACATCCAGGACAGTAAGACACCAGATTTCTTCCTTTTGTAGAAGGGTTAGGGAATTTGAAAAAGGAGCATTATCAGAAATTTCTCTCTGGACACTTCCCTTTCCCAGATGTTTTTTTTCCAAAAATTTTGACCGAAACAACCATATGACAGAATTTTCATTTTTATGCAAAGACTTCAGTTTTGCAGTCATTTCCCCCACCAAATAAAATTTAATGTAACTTCTTTCATTCTCAAGTCAGCACTTTGATTCAATTAAAAATAGTGACTCAAAAATGTTGCAATGCGAAAACACTGATTTAAAATCAAATGGTTTCAATACGTTTGAAATGCTCTCACTGAAGAATGTCATTCTTCATAGTTCCATAAATCAATAAGGTCAAAAGTAACTGCCCTAGATAGTTGTTATGACAATTAACAGCTAAATATGTTTTATCTTCATAAGGAGAAAACTGCAGTCATTCTTTTTACCTCTCTGCCAGGAGCAAAAGAAAGAACTTCACAGTACTGCGCTAAAAGCTAAGCTGAATTCTTTGGGAGGTCTGCATCCTTCACTAGTGAGCAGCAACTCTACAGCTTGTGCCAGTTCTTTTAAATCCAGAGAAAATTCATCACTGCAATGGGGAATATATTTAACTAACTGACAGTAGCAGAAATTGAAGGGTATCTGTAAGGCCAGAGAGAACATGCTGAAAGTGCAATTTGCACTTTGCCTGCCCTACATTAATGATTAATTTTATGTCAACTACTGTAATTGCTGCTCATATCTTTATCACAGTTGGAGGAGAACAAATTCAGAATTAAATATTTAAATGAAAAATCAAAACCTGCTTTAGATTGCTATTACATACCCATCAGTTACTGATTTTACTGCACTTTGGTTAGAATATATACTTTGAACTAAACTTAAAGCCTTCAATCATACATACATATGGAATCACAATACGACAATCCTGCACTTTTTAAAATATGTTTATCATAACAAAAATTCTCTTTGCTTCATTTCTAGAAGCTCAGCTATTATAATCAAATATCTATCTTAAGTTTCTAAAACTGGGAAGAAAAAGCCAACCTTGTACTTCAAAGAACACTTGTGATTTACAAAGCCTTCACTGGGAAAAAAAAATACCTCTAGTTTCAAACACTATAGTTTCCTAAAAGTCATCTTCCTCCATTAAAAAAAGGTAAGTGGGCTAATCATATTTTAAGATTCCTTGTTATATGCCCATTTTGTGGTGATTTGAAACATGCAAGGGTAATTGTTAAACCTATAACTCAGTTAAGAAATACTGAGACTCAAACAAGGACAGGTTTAGTATCTCACATCTAATACACCATTTTATTTAACAGATCTTAATACTTCTGTGGTGCAGCAGCCTTCCCATACTCAAAGGAGGAGCAGCATCCCTTGGTCTCTCAGCAGTAATGTACCATGATTTGTCCCTTGGTCTCTCAACACAGTATTAGCAGCTTAATGGCCTTTGGGAAAGTCAAACACACTGACTGAGGGCAAGTCTCTCCCTCCAAATAAACCTTTTTTTAGTATTCAGAGAATTTTCAGAAAAGCACTGGTATATGAGCCAGAAATGTGGTATCTCCAAGTCAGCCTTTGAACATGACAGTACGTCACATGGAACTGTTTTTATAGAACCTAAGAGATATAGCAAAACTTGAAAAAAGTTCCAACTTTCAAAAAAATTTTCAAAATATCCATTTATCTAAAGTTTTTGTCCCTCTTAAGTGATATGAAAAAGTGTTACAGGAAAGTTTCTTCCCTTGGCTTGTGGCCAGTATCACTGTTCCCTGAACCATCCATGCTGATCACAGACATTTATTAGGGAGCTGCCCTTTTAGCTTTCTGATAAAAACAAAGCACAAGAGAAGTCCCATGGGAGTAGTCAGACAAATATAGCACGATGTTAGTTTAAGATAGTCTCTGCCTGGGCTTCATGCATTGCTGGCTTCATGCAAAAGGCATCTCTGCCTTTTGCATGAATTTTATTGTCCAACTGTATAGGTAAAAGAAAAATGTTGCTGCACAGTCCAGCCCAGCTGCAAAGGGAGTGTCCCTGAGGCATTTATTTGCAGGCACTAAAGGCCCAAAGGCACAAGTTCTGTCTTCTTGCATATTCAAAAGCATCCTGCTTTGCCAGATCAGAGCCAAGTAACCATGCAGTATATAGCTGGTCAGAAGTGTGACCTTTTTCTCAGAAGGAAATTCTGAGTTTTTCTAAACTTTGTCAGCCAAATGAAACTTGTGACACTACCTGTACCGCCCCCTGGCACGCAGCTGCATGGCAAGAACCAGGCAAATGGCAAGTGTTATGTCAGAGCTAAGAAACTGAGAGGTAGCAATGGAAATCACAGAATATTCTGAGTTGGAAGGGACTCAAAAGGATCATCAAGTCCAACCCGTAAGTGAATGGCCTGTACAGGGATCAAACCTGCAACTTCTGTGTTATTAGCACCAGCCTCTAACCAACTGAGCTAATCTCAGGGAAATATGTTTTCAGCCTATTCCAGCTAAGCATTTAGTTTCCATTAGAAAGGAAAAACCAATCAGTCAGTAGTGAAAAACAGAGCTGATTAGCAGTGATATAATTCTGCAATGCACAGGGTGTTACTTGCCAATAACATATTGAATCAATAGCTGAATGACTCAGTCACAAATCAATACAACTAACTCAGTTGTTCTTACTCATACATAAACATTCCAAATAACTCAAAATATGGCACTAGATTTGCCTTGTCAGGGCAAAGTTTGAGAACAGATGAAGTCAGGGCAGTACTCAGGCTCTCTGAGCAATGTCTGTAAATCTGGAAAGTGTTAGGTAACCTACACCAAAGCCATCAGGCTACTCCCACTTAAGAAATACTGCACCTTACCATCCAAAGCTGGTTATCTAGAGGCCTTTGTAAGTCACGTAATATGAGAAATTTCATTTCCCTCACTTTCTTTATCAGGTAATCAGCTTAGAAATTGAAGATCATCTTTGCTCTGACCAACTGTGCAGGTAAAAAAAAAATTTATCAAATTGCTCCACATGTTGCCACAATCACAGAAGTTATTCAAGGACATGCTTAACCTTTCAGCAGTCCTAAAAAAAAGTAAAGAAACTTGTATGCCTGCCAAATTCAGCAAGGTACATATCCTGGTTTATGTTCGGACCAAAAACATCTTCAGACCACTAATTAAAACATCAAGGCAGCTGAGTAATCAGAGTGAGATAGCACACTCCTGCAAAACACTGATTTTAGATATTGATCCAGACATTTAAACTACATTTGCATCAAGTTTTAGCTAAGGGGAGGGAGGGGGGGGAATTATTATGCATAAGGCTCATTTCACATTCAAATCAGAATAGTATACACATACATTTAAACCACAAAGACAAAATTTGTTCCTAGAATTTCAAATTCTTTTTGGGAATTAAGATTGTAAAGCATTTTGATTACAGAAAGATTGGGTTTGCTTTACATTGAGTTTTCTAACATTCTCATTACATCATCAGCTCTTTTTGTCATCCAAATCCTCTATGCTACACTTACCAGATACAAGTCTGAAATATTAAAGCGAAAATTATTGAATATCTGACCAAACTCTTTCATCTTCAGGAGAGTCTGCACAGGGTGGAAGAAGGAGGCCCAAAAGAGTTCTTCAGCCTTTTTCCCACTGTGTTCACTTGAGCTTCAGCTCTTCAGCCTCCTCTATGCTCCAGTTTTTAATTACTTAACCATATGTTGTAGCTTAATGAAAAACTAGCTCACTGGCAAATTAATGACCTTACTGCATGTGACATTTCGTATGCTCCAGTACAGTAAAAAGCAGAGTGGTCTTTAGGGTCCTTTTTTGTAAACTAAATACAGGATATATGTACCTATGTATGGACGGGCAGATTTCATACCAATACCAAAAATATAAACCTAGTCTAAAACCCAAATAGATTTATAAAGCAAATGATGTGTGAACCACTGTGTGAATCCCTCTGGAAGCAATACTCACCTATACATAACTCTAGACAGAGTACAGCAACAGTTACCACATATAAGGCACGATTTAGAGACAACCACAAGCAGTGGAAAAATACAGAATAAATTCTTTCGACAAAACAGAAAAAAGATATGGTCAAGTGCAAGCTTGACCATATGAAAAGAGGCCCGAAATATTCCATAAGTCTGCTTCAGGTTTTTCCCCAGTGTCAAATATCTAACTTTACTCTCAGGCAGGCAATTAGCTGCTAAATCTCTGCAAGAAGCAATCAAGTAAAAGTAATACAGCCCAAGAAAATATCCCAAGGGTGATTCAAACTAATGTGGACTTCAATTAATAGGTCTGATATTGTACTGCAGAGAAATACATTAGAATATATAGAAAATTATTCACCAGTGAAATGATGGACCATCTTTTGGAGATAACTGAATCAGCATTCTGTTACAGTAACTTTTCTGTGAGGAAACAGATGAACCTTCATTTTATCCCCTGGCTCACTGGCTGGTGTAATCCAAAACATCCCAGGTGGATTCATAAGTATGTGCAGAGCAGCAGCAAAATATTATTTGTAATGTATAAGGTAGGTATAAGCTGTTACTGAAATCCTTACTCCTCTGAAAGGAGGAAAATAATTTGAATTTATACTTGAAAAGAGCAAAAAGTACTGTGGGAGGACTGGATATGATTGAAGCAGTCTGCTATGCCCATTCTATAACCTCTTATTTTGAATGCCCTACATGGGTTCTACAAATTGAGCTGAAACATCACAGGCTCTTAAATTAGAGCTTTAGGCAGCGGCCTAAAGCCAGACTGGCAGAATCTGTCTGTATTGAAGTTTTATTTTAGATAAAATTGTCACATCTCTAATGTTAAAATGGAATTGCTTAAATAATTTATGACATGCTAAGTGTGTGAAGTGCGTGATCAAGGTACTGCTTCCAGAGAAGGAATATAGGTTTCACTTACTGAAAAATCAAAATATTTTACTTTGAACAGTAAACTCAGATTCAGATATTACTTGAGCCAAATGAATTCCTGTATTCTACGTTTGTGGTTAACAAATGAGACAGACCAGATTTAGTAACTAAATTATAACTGCAGAGAGCTGTAAGCTTAATCAGCTTCCCTGGACTTCTACAAGCATAGTGCTCCTACAATCCTCCTTCTAAAACAGAAAACTGAAATACTTCTAAGGCTTTAAAAGAGGCCAACATATCTACTGAGTTTGTGAATTCGTGAACAGAAGACGTGGCCTCAGAAAGACCAGCATTACGTTCCCTGCTAATTCTGCACATGAATAAGAAAGCAGCAACAAGCAGAAAGCCTTCATGACTTTATTCCTCAAAGCCTGTGAGATGACACTGCGTGTTTGATGCACCCATGAAGATGGGATGAGCCAGGTACATGTCAATCATTCCTGACTCTCCATAGATCGCCAAGGCAGAAATGTGATAAATTTCAGCTACTCTAATTTCCAAGTAAAATGCACCCAAGCAGTGCAGCCTGCTCTGCTGCTGGGCTATCCTCATGGGGAAGTATTTGCTCCTCACATGCAGTCTGAATCTCTTATTTCAGCTTCTGCAAGTTGCCTTTCGCATCCTGCCCCTTTTGCATGCCTGGTTTTTCTCCTCAATAACCTCTCCACAAGCATTCAGGGTTGCTGCTGAGAGAGCCCCAGAGCTGTCCCTGTTCCATACTGAACCAGCCCTGGTCCCTCAGCCTCTTCCCACAGGACAAGGACTCCCACCCTGACCATCCTGGGGCCCTCTGCTGAATGTCTTTCTGGCACTGGGGATGGGGCTTGTCCAGAGCTACATGTAGTAGCCCAGATAAGGCTTAAGGAGTGACAAGTAGAGGGAGTTTATCATTCTCCTTTTCTGTAACTGATACAGCTTGACTTTTGTGAAAGCAGAGTGGTTGTTCCTCCCACTTGTTTTACAAGCCTCATGTATTCATATACATAAATTTTATACAGGTGTCTTTTACCCTGTTACATCATTCCTGAGTTCTCCATTGTAACTGTCACTCTGCATCTATGGTATCCTTACTTCCCAAGCTGTCCCTTATTTAAGCTCTCCTCACTAGGTTGGCCAGCCTGTTGGCAAAGGCGCTGTTGCCCTATTTGGTCAGGTAAGTCCTCCTCTCCACAGCAGTTCTTGATCTTCAAAAAGCATCCTGTAGATGTAAGAGCCAGTTTTCCATCTAAAACACCAGTTGTGGCCAGGTCTCCACTCAGAAATATCCACCTATTTTCCATCTTTCCTGGTTCTACACAAAGTGCTCCCCTTCCCTTGCAGGCAGGTCACTGCATCCTTCTCCCCTCCCCCAGCCCAAGCTTCAGGATTCTGCTGAAGATCCACACTGTACCAGGGAAGCTGCTGGAGGAGAGACCATGCCCCACAGAACAGAACAACCCAGTGCTGGTCACTGAGCTCAGCAGAGCTTGGCCAATCTCTAGTTGCACTATTTCCTTAATGTAGATTCTGCCTCCAAAAATGACCACTGTCTTCTCATAGAAAAAGCCCCTGGAATACATGGCGCCTATCCTGATCCAACACAGCAATCCCCAAGTGTCATTTCGGTTATAGGAAGGCTAATAAGTAAAGTAGGCAGCTCCCTTCCCTTTATACAGTTGTCTCTTCAAGAAACTGTTGCTATCCAGTTTCTACTCTGCACTTAGCCATAACACAGGCCCTTCAAATTTTATAGCATTTCAGTCTAATAATACCCAATAAAAAGGGTATCCCAAACAACCTGCAGGAGGCTCAGAACAGAGAGACACAAATAAGGCACAGGCATACAGCAGCTGCACTTATCATAGCCACTGAGAGTAATTATTACATAAAATTACTCAAGAGTATCAAGCAAAAAATAGACTTTTTATAAAGGGAAATTTTTTACTCCCAGTGGTGATAGTCAGAGCTGTAGCAGCCCCCAAGAGATGGCAAATATATAAATGCACTTTTAATCACTGCAAAATGCTGACACTTGGTTCTTTCCCAAATCCTACCGAAAGGCATTTTTCATATATTGACTCTAACAGTCACTCTGTCAATTATTTTAGACACAAACTGTTATTACATATCAATGTTAATATAATTATGTCAGCTATCAAAAGCGGGTTTTTTTAGGAAGGGCTTCCTTCAAAATATTTCAAGTCAGACTTGAATAACCACTCCTCAGCAGAAAAGTGCTCTACTGAGACTTTAAAAGCAACTCTGAATTAAATTCCTGTCATAAGAAACCTGACGTTCTCTGCTCCCTGACTTTGTTCAGCTCACTTGCAGACCCTTTGGTTATTTTCGGTCTTGCACTTTTCTCAAGCCCTACCAAAGACCATTCAAAATATCAGTAAAGGGCAGAACTCGTAACAGAAAACCTATTAGCATTTTGCAGTTGGCAATGCAATAAAAAATAAGCTGCAGCCTTACTTCAAAGCATTTTGTTTTCTAAGTAAATCCTTTTTCTGATAAACCTTGTTGGAGAGTCTCTCCACGATGCAAAGTAGAGGTTCTCTCAGAGCTGCCCTAGGAATTCCCTGAGAGGTTGAAAAGCCAAGCTAGGGGCCAATAAGTGTGCTCAAAGAGACTTAAGCACTTGAATTTCTCCTTGAGTTTTCCTGCTCAAGAATGCCAAGGTAAAACTGAGCTTATATGGCTTTGATATGAAATCAGACCCTAGAAATCTTCAAAGCCAAAACTGAATTAATCAAAATTATTTGTGATTACTTGGAAAACTTTGCTTTATGTGGCTGAAGATGAGAGACTATGAAAGAAGAGGGCCTTCTGGTGTAAGGGAGCAGAATACTAGAAGGCATTTGAAGAGTCCTGTCAACAGACTGACGGAGATGATCCTTCCCCTTGACTCAGAGTTGACTTTTACTTTTCCAGCAAGATAGTGTAACTGATCTCTCTCCTGTGCTGCACAGTAATACTAGTTACTGATCACCAGAGAAAACTTTTTTTACAAAATCCCAGGGTGAGGTCTCAGGTATTTGTTATGACAATGCCATTTTGAAAAATACAAAAAGCTAGTAAGAATGTAGGAAGTCTCCCTTAAATTACAAGTATTATTAATTCTGTTCTTAAACATTCAGTTCTGCCTGCTCTCCAACAGCAGAAAACCAGCCAGCAGATTGCAAGAGCAGGAACCAATCTGAATAATCATGGGGGAATGTCACATACAGTCTAAACAAATCTATTTACCAGGCAATAAATAAGAGACTAATAACTGATTCTTTCTAGCAAGTAAAAATTTGGCATTACCGAAATCATATTAGATTTTTTTCCTAGTATTACATATATATTTACACCTGATTCCACTGACAAACACTTATATAATAAAAACATCAATCATTTTATTATCCATTTTATTAGATATGGAAAGCACTTAATTTTATGCTGGATGCAAAGGCATCCAGCACAAAAAGATGTTGAAACAGTGAGTTTTTAAGTATTTACTCTGAAAGGAATAGTAGCAGGAAGCTGTGAATATATAATTAAATCAAAATAACAGTATGCTATCTTACTAATCTGGAAATAAATTACCCTCCCATCAAACATCATCACTCATTTAAAACACTTCCATTATATAGCATTTTCCTTGTACCATTTTCCTTCATGATCCCCATTTTCCTATTTTAAGTCAAACTTGTTTTTGTGTGACCTTAAGAAATCCAAGAATACAAGACCAAGAACAAAGAAAACAACATGAAAACCTACAAAGTGCTTAGTGAGGTACCTGAAAACTTTTAATTGAAGGCTCAATAAAGATGAGTGCCATTTTCTAGCTGCTAAAAATTTTTTTAAATTATTATGATTAGCTACACAGGATTTCAGAAGATACATGGTGAAAAAAAAAAAAAAGACCACGAGAGCTAATATATTTTAAAACTATCAAACAAAAAAAACTAATAGCATATTCTGCTTTTTAAATTTATACCTTGTAGAATAGTGTACAAATACAGATCAACTTGTCCTATTTCACCTAGGTACTGGTGGAAAGGCAGTCAAAAAAAGTAGGAAAATCACACACATACCTGAAGATACAGCCTACAGATAACAGAGTCAGAAAAACTTGATCTTACAGAAACATGAATTCCTAAATCATTTTCCCAATATATCAGAAAATATAGCAAAAATGTGGGTTTATGTCAACTAGTTTTAGAACCTTAGAAAGTTAAGGACACTAATTCCATCTTGGTATGCTACAGTCAGAGAAAATGAGCTCCATTTGAAGGCAATAAAAAAGCCAGTTATGAGCTAGATTTTCAGTTCATTTGTGCTAACTGAGAATCTCAGTCATATACTTGTGCAACCACTGAGTGCAGGTGTTGCTTTACTGCCATGGTAAGAGTAATAAACACCTCCACTTGGAACTCTTAATTATAGGTGACAAACTATAAATCACTAGCTTATTGCAACATCAGAAGGCTCAAGATGTGATTCATCATGTCAACATCCCAAAAATAAATTAATCCCTCTGCTTTGCTTAGCAGAAGAAGTAGATTTATTACATTTATTTATGAGCATGTAACAATTAGGGCCATGCCTGTCTTGAATACTCCTTTTGTCCAGTCTTCTGCCACTGCCTGTACTGTTTTGCACTGATACTATTTGATACCCATCCTATGTAAGCACAAAACAATGTAAGGTGCAAGAAGGCAGTGGAGAAGCAAGTATTGTATCTTAATGCACACTGAATCCTATGGATATTTGTTATCATTAAGAACAGTCCCATTCATGAACTTCCATGAACTAAAAACAAAAAATAATCACCCAGAAAAATAAATTATTTAATGTTCACTGAGAAAGCATCAGCTACTTATTATATGTGTGTCTGTATCAGTATATATGCATAAATGTATTTTGTCCAAATGACTGCTATTGTAATCTAGGCAAGTAGCTCTTTAGATGCTTGCTTTTAAGATATGACAAACAGCCTGAAACATATTGGAAATTTAACAGCTTCAAATGAACAATGGCAATCTCCATTCAATGCCAATAAGAAGAAAATCAGATTTTCATAGGTGGGGAAAAATATTGACAGTTGAAATCAGTTTAAATCCTGGGATACTGAATAAGGACTTTTCACAATTATATTTGACTATTCTCTAAGCTCACCCATGTTGTTCTACATTATAATGGTAATAAAAGTCAGGCACGCAAGTAGGAACTTGTTAATGGAAGGAAAAACTGGCTGGGCTGCACTAACACTCTGTGAGGAGGAACAGCAGCTGAACATATTAGTCTTTTGTGTATCATGGGGTGTTGTAACCACAGCAGGACTAAACTACTCTTCGGAAACAAACCTCCTTGACCATCCTTACTGTGATCAACAACTTGAAGCTATATACTTCTACTGAGAATACAAACATAAACCCTTATAGTCCATCTGAGCAGAAAAAGCCCAAATTCTAGAGTAAATCTATGCAAATTAAAAAGGCAATTAAAAATGTTGTTTCTTATGAGAAATGCATTTAATATTAAGAGTATGTTTTGTCTCCCCTTTTTCAAAAGCTTTTAATTGCCAATTATGTGCATTGCCATTCCAAATGGCACAGAGTTGTGGGTTCATGATAGGCCAAAAGCCCTAAAACAGAAGTATGGTTATATTCTAGTACGTTAGCATTTTGACCAAAAAAAATCCTGCTACTTGACACAAAAAGCCAAACAAGCATTACATATTTGAACAAAGCTGTCACAGCACAAGACTACTGGGAAAAGCAACAATAAAACAACAGCTGCTTAAAAAACAACCAATAGTTGTAACACAATGTACATTCTCTCAAGAAACCTGATATTGCTATAGGTAGTACAGGATTTTCACTGAAAAGGATGAATAGGATTATGCAATTTAGGAAATTAACTCCATAAGGTTCCAGGAAGGTGTTGGGGTTTCTCATACATTTTGTGAAGAAATAAACTCCTGATCATAATCACACACTAATTAAATTATAAGGTGTAAATTAAGCTTTACTGCAATAGATTAGATATTTCCAATACAAGACCCAGCTGTCCTAAATCCAAGGCTGGTGAAAAAACCAAAATCAATTACAACAGCAGTAGCTCTTCCCTTCCAGTCTCTCAGAGAACCAGAATCTCCTGGCTAGCTCAAAGGATAAATATCCAGTGCTACATCCAGTTGCAACAGGCCTGTGTTCCCAGTTAAGGCTTGCCCCATCCTGTATGAGGGCAGCAGCAGACCCTCATTACACACACTCTGCCAGTCTCCAGATTAGTGCTACAGAAGCGACAAACACCATTGTGTTGATCATTGCAGGAAGGCAAAGGAGATTGGAATGGATACAAGGCCTAATGCAATTGCAAAAGACATCAACAGCTTATCCACTGCATTAAACTCTGTGTAAACAGCCAATGTACTAAAAGCTGTTTTAACTTTCCTCAAATTCTCTGCACAATTGATCCACAATCATCCGAGTGCTTACTGAAGCCTAGCAGCCTATTTTTTCCATTGACTGCAAATAGCTTGTTTGATTCCCTAACCTGTGTTACAGCCAACGCTGTGCTCAGTGGAAAAGGCTGTTGGCAGTGTCTACCTATTCTAGAAACTGTAATACAATCACACACAGTATGCTGGTTCTTGGTCTAATTCCTCTGGGAGTACCTCTGTTGTTTTCTTTCAACCCTTGGGGGAACATATAAATGAAGAGTTCAAATTAAGCCCATCTCACAGCTTCCCAAGCATCTATGAGATGGCAGGGGAACTTGAAAACTTATCTGAAACAAGATTGCTGAACTCATTCTAATTAAATCTCCATGTACAAGTGCCAACATCACAAAAATTATCAGCGAACTTGGAAGTAATTGGCAAATCAGCTGGAAAACTTGATAAAGAAGACAACTACCTTCTCCTCCAAACAGTGATAAGCCTAGACAGAGAGGTGGGTCATTGTGGAGAAATATATGACTGCCATCACCCCCAGGGTCCGTGCTTCATTAACTAGTTTCAAATACTTTTTAAATACTTTAGCCAACCACTTTTTCTTTAGAAACCAAGAAAAATGGTAGGTGCAAATTGGCAATTCATATTTTGATGATGAGCATACCCAGATAGGGGAAAAAAAGTAAGCCCTTTCAGTGCATATTTAATCACAATTAATTTGCAAGGAAAAAGCAGGGCTGTATGATCTTGTCAGTGGTGATCAGGAAAAGAAACAGTTAAGGTAAATATCAGATCTGTCTCAATTAAAACATTGGTTTGAAATATTTAAATCAACTGTGTTCTAAAGAGAAAAACATAGCTTAAAAGAACTATTTCTGTAAACAATAGCAACAGTTTCATTGTATATTTTAATACCCCTTCCACTGGCATTTCTTTCCCCATATCAGTAAGCAAGAAAGCAGGTGTGCAGCCTTTGGGCTAAGGTTGCTATTCATTTAAAAAAAAAAAAAGTCAGGAATCATTAATTCCTCTCAAGTAAGAGGTTTCAGGAAACAGGGATGTGTGCCATTTTCTTTACAGATAAGCCTAAACAAAAACTGGCCAGAACACACTGCAACCAATGTTGTTCTTGGAAATACTTGAACACAAACTACCTAAGGTATAATTTGCATGATACTTCACATAAATAAACATAGCACTCCTAGAATGACACTAATAGAGAAAAATCAAAAAATCATGGTCTAAAAAATTAATTGATTTAGACGGGTCTTTGGCAGTTCGACAGTGCATTGTTACCTTGTATCTTCCGTACCAACTGCAGTGATCTGCAGGATAATGAATCCAAGTGAAAGACAGTTCATTTATTTCTTGACTAGCAAATGCACAGTTGCCTTGAGCTCATGCAAAATAGTTTTCAAAGGAAACCCCATGAAAGTGGAACATATGTTCCACTATTTCTAACAGAACAGCAACATAAAATTCTGAGTTTAATTAAGCTTAAAGATACGATGCTGTCTTTAAAACAATGTATCCATATTTCTCATGCTTCTTTCCTCCATCTCGTTTGTTTTGTAAGGCTAAGAAAATCCTATGCTTAGAAAAGACAGGAAACCTATAAATTATTTCTAACCTGTAAGTAAGGTTATTTACAACTGCTTTCAAAAGACACTAAGTTTTCTCTTTTCCTGCTTTTTGCAAGGAAGATTTCCATTTCATTGTTTAACCCTAACACAGGCCCTGCATTTGTCACTACACAGATGATAGGTTGTACCCACAACACCTTCCTGGAAGAAAGATTTAGGTTCCCATCCAGCCCTTCAGCAAAGAGCATGCACGTAAAAGAACTTCACAAAATGCGCAGTGCCATTACAGACAGCCTGTGTGCTTAGACATGGGTCCATCATGTTGCCAAATCAGATCACTAGTAAACTCCTTTTTTATATATGCATATAAGCATCCTCACAGGGCAAAGACCAAAAAAAATCCTCAAACCATTATATTCACAGTAGTGAATATAATAATGGCACTTATTATTTAGAGTAGGTCACTTTGGAAGACTTCAGCACCAAAGAAATTCAGGTACCTGTTCGCCTTCTAAATTAACATATTTTTGTCATTCTTTTTTCCTACAGAAACAGAATTATGTTCACTAACTCAAAATAGGGTTCATTCTTCTTGAAGCTGCAGACATAAGGTACACCTAGTATTTCAACCTTGCTCTACTTGCATACGGCACACAATTATATACTACAATAAAGAATGACAGAACATGAGCAGGATACTCTACTGTGCTGCACACACTGCATAATTCATTGTTTCACTGTTCATTCACTGTAAAGGTGGTTTTGAGGATGTTTATTGTTATCTCTTTCTTCTCATTCACTCATTGGTTCATGTATTGATATCAGAGGATTTACAGGGGAGGCTTTAAATATCAGAGGAAATCAGGTCAGTGTCTTTTTCCTCAGAGAAGCCCTGAAATCAGAGGTGGTGGGAAGTATTGCTTGAGAAATCACTTCCAGGTTGCACTGCAGTGAGAGACTCAAAGAAATCTGCAGCAGAAGGCACAATGATAGTAGATCCTCCACAGACAGTTCCCTGACAACAAAAAGAGCTATTAAATGAATAGAAACCAAACTCAGCTTTAGAAGTCCTACAGTGAAAAGGATTAGCTGGTGGGAGAATGTTCTGTCAAATAATCATTACAGCCTTCTGCTCTCCTCAAAGCTCACCCTTTTAGCCACTGCTGAGGGAGAAAAATGCAAGAAAAAAAAGTCTTCTCAAAGACAAGCTGCTGAGAAAGACTTGGACTGTAACCAATCAATTCACTCCATGACCACCACCCTAAAGTCTTTAACTTCATATCTTCTTATTTTCATTTTCTTATTAACAGAAATTATGAGTTTTAGAATAAATGCTATGCAGGAATACAAATTCTGCCTTTGGCTTCCACATTCTAAGACATTAGACTTGTGCCTTAAATATCATGGCACAAATTTATTAAAACAGTAACTTTGCTCAAAGAGTTTGTTATTACAATTTAACAGGTACTATAGGAAAAGCTGAATAAACAGGGAACACTAGCACAGGGTACATCAGTATTGCCTAATAGAATACTGTGATGCATGAACAAGATACTACTAATAAGATAAGGAAGTCTAAATACCAGATAAAGGGGTTTTGCCTTTAGCTATTTAATAAAATACAAAACCCGTGTTAGACTCTTTAGTTCAAGTTTACATAAGCTGATGGGAAAAAAAGGCAAACTGAACAGGAAAGGGTTAAAATCAAGAAGCGGCAATGCAGTTTATGAAACTCTGAGAGAAAAAGCAGAAAATAAGTATGTACAAGCTGTAAGTGTTATAGGCTCTAAAATGAGTATTTATGGGCTCTAAGATCAGGCCAGATTCAAACTAAAATTCTGCCCAAAGCAAGATCTGGCAGGCAAGTTCTGCACTTCCACTTTTATTGGTGAGAACAGCTGAGAACAACTTTATAAATAGTAATTCTGCAGCCCTCTTCCACCCCTGAAGGAAGTCTTACCATACTGTCAAACAAACTTCAGAGCTATCTGCCTGTCTGCTTACACATCCCTTTCACTCCAATGGTTCTCCTGCATTTGAACGGTGCTTGAGGACTCTACACCCAGCAGAACTGCTGCTACCACAGTGAGTACTCTACAAGGGCTGCAGGAGGTAACGATTTAAGATACCAAGTCCAGTAACTGATTATTTTACATTTAGCTCTAGTAGGCAACTGTAGCTACCTGCTGAGTCACAGCAGTTTCTTTCCAAGCAAATACTTCCTTAACTGAATGCTCCTATACTTTCAAAAGTAATAATCTCTGGGTTTAACAATCTTTTTTAAAGAAAAAATTGTTTCTTCTTTCAAAAACTATTTCCAACTGTGACAATGTGGCATGAATTATAAATTCACTAGTACAACCACACCACACAAACCATCCCATATATATTCTTTCCATTCATGTTTGAAAATCTTCATTACCAGCTTCTCTGTAGGCACCTTCCAACTTACTACCTCCTCTCCTGTTTCCTAATACTAAAACAAAATCACAAGACAGATATTTTGTGCTACAAAAAAGCTTCACCTTGCTTGTAAATCTATGTCTTTGCAGTTGTAAGTTACTACGTAAGCCTTCTCTTTGCAGTTCAGTAAGGGCTCATTGCAGTGGAACAGTATTTTAAATCCAGCTTTGATAATTTTGAACATATCTCCCCCAAAATATGATATGACTGAGCTCTCATGAAAGCCTGTGGCAAATTTGCATGTTGAGACTTTGGAAATAACAAAGGATATAAATAGTACATTTCCATCCCCTCTACATACATCTGCAGCATCCTTGGCACACCCAAGTTGTCACTCAGAATGCTTTCATTTTTAATTCATTTTATTCTGACACAAAGCAAGCCAAGCCAACAGAAGCTCAACCGGTCAAGTTCATAGAAGAAAAGTATATGCATATAAAGCAGCCACCATAGTGCTGGGCATGTAAAATTGTTGTGGGTTTTACCAAGGATCAATCTTTTTTCCCTCGAACTCCCCCCTCCACACAATTTCTATAAGTTGAGAGAGGTTTTATACAGACAAAACAGAGGCTTGACATAAGGGATATAATAATAAGATTTATTACTAGCAAGATAAAAACTAATGAATAATATACTACAACAGTTCTAATTAAACTTGTTTATTTTATGAAAAGAATGTTAGGTTGTTATATATAAGTTCAGCTCATCTTGGGTTTTCAGTCTTTATTTCCCCCGCCTTGGGAAGGTAAGGGAGGGGGAAAGGTCCTCGCTGTGGGTTTGGGTGTTTGGCTGAGTACCAGGTTCTAACAAAAGCATTTCTCTTTGCTTTCACAGTCCAGGAGAAAAGTTTCTTCTTTTCATAAAATCATCATAAGTATTTACAAAAGCATTTCTCCCCACTTTGTATCAGTCCAGAGGGAAGAAAGGTTCTTCCTTTTGAAACAATTTCTGTAGCACTTGTAAAGTGTCTTTTCTGTTATCTTGAGGACGACATGTTCAGTGTGTCGTTGCTGGAGATTCCTTTCGTCCTCTCTCTCTCTCGGCTGGCTCTGCTGCATGATGACTTCAGGGTTGGGTCTCTCCCTCCTTTATTCCAGCTAGGACCAGAGGCCACAGGCACACCAGGGCTCCTGAGGTCTTCTATGGTTTGTAAGGGGACTCTTACTCCATTACGGTCTGTACCACAGTTATAGGGGATAATGGCTTTGAGTCCCATCCCCTGTTCCTGTGGGGTCCTTCACAGAAGGACACTTACTTTACCATAGTCTTCAACCACAGAGAATGGCTTTGAGTCCTTCCTCTGCTTCTTAGAGTTCCCGGCCTGCAGAAGATAGTCTTAAATAGACCTCGCCTTGTGGGTCCACTCAGGACA
>VYXB01002303.1:178929-218836 GCA_013397135.1 Pachyramphus minor
GTCTCTAGCAGGGCTCTGCTTCAATTCAGACCTCTCACAAGGGTCACAACCTCTTCAGGCACTTGTCTGTTCTGGGACAAATTCCCTCATTGACTGCAGGAGATCTCTGCACCCCAGTTATCTTCTAAATGTGGCAGGGGTTTGTAACTTTCAGGTTTTCCCCTGCTGGAAAGATGGGGGGGGGGGGGGGGGGNCTAACCTTGGAGCGCTTGTTATCTCAAATCCTTCTCTGCTCTCTGCCGGGGCTGGAATCCTTCTTGCAGCATATTTCAGCTGGGCAGTTTCTGTCTGGAGTTTGTTTCTCCATTGTTACATGTCCCGGTTGGAGAGACTTCAATGCCATGCCTGCCCCCGGCCCAAGGCCAGGGGGAGAGGGCTTGCCCCCCCCCCACTCAGGGACCTGCTGCTTCCCTCTTACTCCACGGCTTCTTAATTTCCTCTGCGCAACCAACTTTCTCTTCCATTTTCTTAAATGTGTCATTAGTAGAGGCGTTACTAAAACTTTTGATTGGCTTTTTCTCTGGAAATCTACCTGGGCCTGACCATTTCAGCCCGGGGGGCGCTGGTAAAACCATGACAAGAGTATTTCTGGTTTAGAACTTTCCAATAAATTCTTGTAACAGTGTCTCCTTTGGGGAGAGCTGCTCCTTCCACATTCTTGGTTTTACATTTGGTTGATAATATAACGTATTTGATCTCCCTTGAAGGATGATTTTCTAGTTTACAGAGGAGCTGATGTGAAATCTCACTAAAAAGACTCACATGGGATTTAAAAAAAAAAGAAAAAGGTGTAGGACAACCAGGCTCTGCAATGCCATGGAACTTGCAACTTTCCTCCTTAAACAGGCTCTGTAAATAACAGAGTCCAGTCACAGCTGATACTATAGAAGCTACAGTTCTTTACTTCTCCCTTACTAGATAAGGTTGGGGTAGGAAACAAACACAAGGTACCTCATGAAAATACTGAGCTTTACTCTGAGAAAAGTGGAAAGAACTTTGATTTTTAAATGGGAAAATTATAAGACCTAGGCTTTCTTACAGACTTCCAGGTTTGGTTTTGGGGTTTTTTTGATCAGAGCAATATACTACCGTTCCTTGAAAATCCTTCTTCAAGGGAGATCAAATATTTTGTATTAGCAACCAAGTGTAAAACCAAAAAAGTGGAAGCAGCAGCTCTCCCCACAGGAGACACTTTGAAATCGGCTATAATTGCAGATTAGAGGAAGTAATAAACACCAAATTAGAAAGGGCAGCAATCTTCTATTGCAGTGTTTTAATTGGGAAGGAGGCGAGGGAAAGAGGGGATATTGGGAAACAGGAATGGTTTCAACACTTAAACTTTTAATTTAGTCTGTAGCTCAGAAATACCAGTGGTATAAGCAGGCTTATACCTAAAAAGTTTCCCTGAAATTTCAGGAGGTACTTTTCTGTAGCCTCTGTGAATCATTGAGTCAATACCATGAAAAAAAAAAAAAAGCAAATTTTCTATTTGTGTGTGAGAATGGGAAGTCTTCTTATTTTTCCCTAGGCAAGCAGGGGAATACAAGCACTAAGACCTTGTTTCACCCACCCCTTTACTACCCAGCACTATAAATTACATGAGAGAGAATAATTTTAGCATACAGTCCTTAAAATCACGATCGTTGTCAAAATACCTCTATACCGAAAGAAAAGAAGATTTGAAATCATGCTTCAAATTTTCAAGTCTTCCAAGTGAGATTCAGAAACTACAAATAAACCTGACATCTGCAATTCTTCAGAACAGCATTAGTGGGCACATGAATTGGTGTGTCCCACCAAAGAAGAATCGTCACAAGCTTTTGTCTAGAGGAGTCATAGCTCCCAGATTTCTGCATTTGAGGAAAGAACCAAAAAGCAAATGGACAAAGATCCAGTTGAAAACAGTCTGCTCCAATTGCTGAAGGCCCTTCAGAAGAATCTGTATGGAAAATGAACAGTCATAAGAAGAATGGTTTAAATAAAGGTGGTAATAATACATAATTATTAAATAAAAAGACAAAAAAAGTAGCCATTTGTTTGCCTACTTTAATACCTCAGTGAAGGGAAGGACCTGGCAGTCCCATATATTCTTAATCAACCTAAGGGAAAAAAAAAATGGAGAGCCTAGGACAACCATACACAACTGGTAGATGCTTCAGTTTTATAAAATTTTATCCAGTTGTTTATAAACATTTGTATTCTGAATAACAGCAAGCATAGAAAAATTCGAGGAAGAGAGGATGTTGTCGAAGGAGGAGACACATGAGGAAAAAACCTCTTCCAAACAGTCAGTGAAAAAAGGGGCTGTGAAGGAAAGGTCTGAAACCGGAAAAAACAAACAGTCCTCTGATCCTCACTGAAAAAGATACTTCCAGTGCTGAAATAAAAACAGAGACAGGAATCAAGATAGAAGGATGGGAGAACACCAAAGAAGGGATAGAAAAACCTGATACCAAACTAAAATAAACATATATTAAAAAAAACCCCAAGCAACAAAATACACCCACAAAACCTTCCTTTAGCTCTCACATTCTTTAACTGAAATTGCAGCAGTTCCAATGCAAATCCCTATTGTATCCAAGAAAGCAACCAGGAAAGATAGGACAAGCCATTATACCTGAAAGATATGAGATTGTGGGAAACTACCTCAAGGAGAGAGATGTACAGAGGGCTGAGGGAAGAGGGGGAAATTAGGCAGGGAGAAGAGCAACGCAATACAAGGATCATCACAGCATTTTACTTCATTCTATAGGTTCATGATAAACACAATAATGAATCTGCTCAGAAATTAACACTTCCAGAATTAGCACAGCAGTTTTTGAGACTAAAATGCTGATTTTCATAGGAGGAATTTGAGTCCTAAACTATAACAATTTTATGTTGTTTGCCTTTTTAAAGAGCTAACTTCAACCAGATCTTCACTTCTTGCTGACACTTAGCAAGAAGGTTTTTTTGCTAAACATCAAAGCTTCTGAAGGTCTTGGTGGTATAAGTGAGCAAGAAAATATTATCAGAAACTTAAAGAACTGGGAAAATAAAAGCAGTCCCTACTAAAAATACTGAAGTAAACTCCATTTGCATATAAATAAGATAATGCAGGAACATATGTCAATACTGAGAACAAACTTCTAATTCTGCTGGAAGATTCTGCTGAAACAATAAGATCGGACAGAAGAGGTCAGAGTTAATGAAATAATAAGGCCTCAAGATGGAAATAATAAATAATACACAATTTTATACATTATTATGCAGTTTTGTACAATAAGGCACCTTGTAGGAGAATTGATTATGACACTACATGAGAAAGTCATAAGCCATCAATCTGGCACCAAAGTGAGAGATTATGATTTATTTTAATAATACTCAGATGTCAGCCACATAAGCGTTCTGGGAAATGTAGTCTAAAATATCCTTCAGCTAAAGTATTAATGCTGAGGTGAAAGTCATGGAAGTCATTTTGAAAAAGTGAGTAATTGCGATAACAAGGAAGAAGATTTGCACAACAACCTTTAATCTTTACAGTTACTTCTAATATATTTGCATTCTAAAAGGGTTTGCACAAAATACTGGACTGAAATATGTAACTCTTATCAATGAGCATTTCCATAAATTCACTCTTGCTTCTCAACTATTACAACATGATAATGACAAACAAAAGAATACATCTGTCACCTGCCTCTGTCAATGCACTACTCCTGCAATTAGGTTCTAAACCCACAAGTTATTAATCACTATGAGAGTCTATCTCAATACAAAGATTTTATTCTTTGCCACTGCTAAAATACTCATTTTAATTGGAGAGAATGTTTGGCAATGCAAATACAGGGTCACAAAAACAAGCTGTAAGAAAAGATTTAGTTGCAATTGATGTCATGTACATTGTATGAGACATAGATGATGTCTTTTTTTTTTCCCCTCCAAATCAGACTCCTTAGAATCTATTCATCTTACGAGAGCACATGTTAACAGCTGAGCTTTTTGAAAGCCTTAATTATGTTGATGTTCTTATATCAAAGTATCTTTCTATTCTGACCACCCACATTTTCAAAATGTCAAAAAGTACCTGCTTGACAATGGTTTTCTCTTTATTTTTTTTTTTTGGATGGGTGAGGGAGCAATTATTTCAGTCATTTTACTCTAAAGCACCTTGCAAAAACAAAAAAGGCAGAGTTGAAAAATGTTAAACGAAACTATAAGATAAACTTCTGTCTTAACATTTCAGAAAATGGCAAATTCTAAGAAGTGGCAACTATCGCCACCAACAATTTTGTACAAAGCTATCTATTTGCAAGATTTAGGATAACTCAAGTGGTTTCTGGGAGGACACCAGAGGCATCAGTATCAGAAGCACAGTAATGCAGGAAGAGCTACCCTTCAACAGAGCCTGGCCACTTGATACAATGATCAGATCTAAACACCACAGTTATCAAAATCTGGAACCAGTTGCCTTCTAGAACCATGCATTACTACTTTCTTAGAAGTTAACTTCAGATCAGCTCTTATAAAGTAATTTCCAGTCATCTCCAGCTTCTTTATCCCTCTCAAAGGAATCCTTTCCTCACAGAGATCCCAGAACAGAGGGCACAAATGCAAGGGGCAAAATGAAGAATTACCTGTATTCGACATGTGAGGTAACAGCACATCCACTACTATTTTAGAGATAAACATTACTAAACACAGCTACCTAGGTAAAGAAAGCCTTACAAAAAGCGGAAATGGGATAAGTCTAAAATAAGAAGGCAATTCCTCTTCTCCTCTTTAGTTTTTGCTAGGTGAAGAAAAGACTACCAAGTACACTAAGGAAGATGCACTATGCATTTACTTCTAAAGAAACATGACGACTGCATGAGACACATTATTAGACTAACTCCTTGGAGCAGTAATTTTTCATTGACAGATGAAAAGACAAATTTCCAGTGAGTCATCTCCCTATCTTTGATGCAGTTTTTTGTTCTCTGCAAATACACCTTTTCCCGGTCAGCCAAAGATAGTTTGCTTTGTGCTGCAGTTTTTATCTTTATTCCCTACAACGCCTGACAATGGGGTTTTGAAACAATATTCTTTACAATATCTCATGTGGTGCAGATAATTATGAGTTTGCACGAGTCTGTGTTGTCCATATCTATCCATTTATTCAAATACATACCAAAACCAGTAGGGTGCACTAACAAGATCCAACTGAGCATACAAGAATGTTATTCTACCTCCCCTAGAATAAACATCTACTGCTGTGAACAATTCAGTCTTTAAATGCCATCAGCATACAAGAAAATAGAAAATTACAAATCAATGTATACCACAGACTTAAGTGCATTTTCCAGCTGCTAAAACAAATTACTCTCATATGCACAACAGAGAACATCTGAAACAAATCGTGCCATGCAAATGCCTGATTAAAACCATCTCCATTGAGTGTTCTCCACTAGAACACTGAATGTGTCACTTTTTTTGAAGCAGTGTAGCCAAACAACCATAATTTACTAATAATAATAGCAAAATTTATAATCCATTCTGCAACCAGAGCATTTTCTGTAACACCATAATGCATTATGCTGAATTTTCCTTAATAAGATTCCATCTTACTAAAACTTTGCTGTTACAATGCACCTCTTGCTTCTTAATTCAGAAAAGCATTTATTTCTTGCTACCTGCTAGAATCATCTTTCAGCTATCACTGGCATTCCATACTACTTAAGACTAATCTACTTACTGTAAATTACATCCACGTGCCATATTACTGGGCTTCAACACAAGCTGAACTACCTTTGTCCATCAGGTGTAAGAAATATTGTACAGTCATGTCACATTACAGTTGTGTCTCATTCAACCTCATCACATACATAATAGACTGCTCTTGGTTACCTTCACATGCTGTAAATCAATTTCAGAATCAGTGTAGCCCATAGATTTCTTTTTTTTTTTTTTTAATTCAGGAGGAGGACTCTCTAATAACTCAGAATGCTTACAGATTTTCAGCCTTGGGGCTGCCTTTTTTTTTTTTTAATCAAATAATTTAACATTCTGCTGCGTGTTGTGTAGAACAATTCAGAAGAACAAGCTAACACAATGCCTCTATTCCTGAATTGTATCAACACAGTCCTATAGGAACAAGCTAACCCTGTGTTGCTGTAGCTATACTATTCATTGAACCTGCACACAGTTTTACAAATCTACACTAAGGAACCACTTTGCCAAAGGTTGCACTGCCAAAAGCTTAGCACAAAGTATCTGACCTTCCAAATCATATAATAAATCATATAATAAAAATAATACTTGGGGGTACTCCTTAGAAACTTTGCCTTTTTGAGGGTTTTAGGTTAAGCAGAACATTTTCAGAATCTGTCCGGCTTCATATGGAACAAAAACCTGAGCAGTTCTAAGGCAGAACTAGAAAAAAACATTGTTATGATATCAAGACAAATATATAAGTCATTTCTAGAGGAAGGGCTGTGAAGAATTTTTAAATCTACACAAATTGCTGACTCTTGGTTCACTGATAAAGATCTGCTGGCATAAGAAATATTTCAAAGGAATTTCTTGCTTCAGCTTAGCTGAACTATTACATTTCCACCACACCAATTAACAGAAAGTGAAATACAAACCACTTTCCATGACAACCTTAGCAGCCAAGTCCAACTCTGACTTCACTCTCACATTTTACAGTGGAACCATCCTGACTTTTCCATCCAAAGAAAATTACTTCATATACCCTACAGAAGTTAACACCGGAGGATATAGAAACACCAGGATTGACTCAGGTACAATGAAAATAAGGAGCCTGGAACAGAATTCACTGAGGAGACAGGAACTGCTAGTTGGGAGCTGCTGGATGCTACTGAACAAACAGTCGGTTAGAGCATGGTGCTGGCAACACCAAGGTTTCAATCCCTGTTCAATCCTTTAGGGGCCATTCACTTAAGAGTTGGACTCAATGATCCTTGTAGGTCCCTTCAAACTCAGAATATTCTGCAAAATCTGAGAAAACATTTTTCAAGGCAAAAAGTGCAGAAGCCCCAAGGTCAACAATGAGGATGAACTAGAACTGCACACTCAGTAAATAGCTCTTCAATGAGTGACTGTAGGGCAGTGATAATCAAGCACATATCATCAAATGAATCCTGACCTACAAACTAAAGACTGCTCATCAGTGCAACCCCATGGGGAGAACAGATACTTGGAAAGGACATTTGCGTGACTACCCCTAGATTTACTGCTGCAGTTTCAAGATACATTGGCTGGAAAGGGGAAAAGGGAAAAGACATGAACTTCATTTTGCTCAGCTAACCCAGCATAACTGGAACAGCAGATCAGCTACTTTTAGAATTCTTTTCAGCATCCATTTCCAATCACTAATCTTCACTTCTTAGGGAAAGAAAAATCTGTTTTTCAGAGAAACTTTACAAAATTGTCTTTGTCACAGTAATCTGATTATGAATCATTACAAGAAGATGCAATTTACCATCCATTACATGACTGCAAGTGCTTCAACACAAGTGCTTCCAATGTAATGGTAGAAAGTCAAAGAAATTTTCCAAAGAGCACAGGGATACACCTTCTCAAAAAGTCAATGAGGAAAATGAGAATACCAAGAAGTAAATCTTGTATTGACTGAACTTTACACATTTCAAATGTATGATCATGTTTAACTATGCTTATCACTTAAGTCCTGCTGGGATCAAACCCTTTTCTGCAGATATGCTTCTGTCAATATTCTCACTGAAAAAGAATATGGGACTATGAAAGAAGCAGGTGATTTTGTTCACAAAACCCCAAACTAGATGTATGCATAGATACTCAGAGAGATTTTGTAGAAAGTACCTTTCAAGTCAGTGGTTAAAATTCAGTCAAAGAAATTCAACATAGCCTTCTTTCATTATCAGATAAGATATGCTACTTTACAGACTTCAAAGCAGCAGCATAAGATCAGCCACATAACTGAAAACCAGGCAATATAGACAGAAACTCCTTGCATGTCAAAACCTATTTTTCCCCACAGTTAACTGAACAAATGTGAAAGTAATGAAACTGCAGGTTTATGCTACTGCAAGTTGGAATTTCTGGACGATGATGATGACGCTAACATGCTGCATCATCCTTAGTATCTCTAGAGGAAGCAAAGCTGAAAGGACATGACTGCAGAGCTATTTGCCTGTATCTGGAGGCGACATTCCCAGGGTGAAGTTGCTGATGCACTCTGCACCATTCTTGATCCACTTAATATCTCTGCCTAAAGGAAGTACTTTCCACAGCCTTAAATTCACTTAAAATGCTAACTAGGAAAAGCATCACCTGTAATATCAACAGGAATTTTCTAAACCCAATGAATAAGATTAACCAATTTCAGTGCAAATTACAAAATTCCTTTCAGTTTAAATTAACCCATTAAACTAATTTACATGCTTTCATTAAATTTCCCTTTATGCTAACATTCTTTAGTGGCAGAACACCCACACATAGAGGCCCAGAGAAGTTCTGGACCACTACAATGCATGACCACAAGCCCCCAAACCCTGCCAGGTCATACATGGCACCCTGCCAGAAAACCCCCTTAAGTGTGGTTTTCCTGGGAGCAGCAGGTCTGTGAGTGGAAGCCCTTCCCTTGGGGCTGGGATGTCAGGCAAGGGACTGAGTGTCCTCAACCCTTCTCCTGGGGGACTGACTATTTTTCTCATGGATACCCTTGAGTGATCCTTGAACCGTTTGGGTGAAGCAAACTGATCTTCTGGGTGCCCCTGAATGAGGGGAGTGGGATGGGTGGGTGTAGTTGTGTTTGGGTATTTCCATGACAATAAGTTGCCACAGAAGTTAAATTGAGCACATTCACAAAAGGACCCTCTCTTTTCCTCTCTCCCTATTTTACATCCTGAAAATCCTACTAGCTGAGACCAATTGTGATGGTTTGGTCCAGGTCCACTTCCTGGTNCTTCTCTCACTGCCTCTCATGAAGTTATGGCAGTGTAATGTGAAAATGAGCATTACTGAAAGTGGCAGGGGAAAAGTGCTCGTTTATGATTTATGTCCTTTAGAGAATAGATGACTAGAAAGTTCACTAAGTCCCTGTTGCCAGATTGTAGCTACCATACATATTAAAGTAATGCTTCAGTTCACATTTCCCTTACAAATGCCTAAAACTGTTCTATAACCTGTACAATTCTGCTCGTAGTAAACTGACACTACCTGACATACTCTGTATAACTTTGCTGTTTTATAAATTTATATTATACTGCAACCTTCTATCCCTCAGTTGTAATCTACTGGTTCTTTTCAAGGCCATCAGAAATTGCTCCACAACTGCATAAGACAGTTCCATACTTGTGGGAAGAGATCAAATAAGATTTGTGGTAGTCAGTATGTGGCAAGACAATTTGTCTGACACTGAGGAGGCTAAAAAAGCTAAAGCAGCTTCCAGCAGCAAACCTGATGAATATTCAGCAGATAAATTAATCCTGCTATGATCCCCTCTATGAATACCACTTGGATTATGGTAAGACAAGGGCAGTAACTGATGTAAAGCGTGGGAAGGAACACGTAAAGAAGCAAAAGCAACAGAACAAAATAAGAAAAAGAGGTAGAGGTTGAAGCCTGAAGTACAAAACTTCTTTCCACTTTCAGCTGAAAATCTTGTACGTGCTGTTACATGCAGTATCTCGTGGTGTCCTGTATCTCGTGGTCTTCTGCTGTACTTTCCAAGCTGCAAAGAGTACCATTTGTTGTACCAGTCCTACACAGCATTTCCTGAACGCCCAACAGTGGTCTGCAGCACAAGAGACTGGTATCATCAGTAACACAATTACATCACAGAAGGGTCACTCCAAAAACTCTGTAAATTACTGCTCAGTAAACTGTTCATGGGCAAATTTTGTATTCTGAGAGACATCCTGGAAATAAAAGAAATTAACCTCTCCATGAGGACTACAATAAACCACGGGCCACCCAAAATTACTTTCTGCTTCCACTTGAACTCCATCACTCTTCTGGGACTTGTCTCATGACAAGCTCTATGACAAGCTCTTCACTCTACCTTGGTCCAAGAAAGTTCATGTCTAAGGCTCAGAGACCTTAGATTTATCTCACCTGCTTCAGCAAGTTCCCAAAGATATGAATCCTATTACTAGTCATTTGCTACATTCACGGGGAACGAAGTGGTACCTGAAGGAGGTCAAGCAGGGGGAAGCATTCATTTTCCTCCAACACAGCAGAACTTTGGAACTCGAGCTCTTCAGTTCAAGTCTTAGCCTGCCACATGGGAAACACTGGTAGCAACCTGTGCCTAAAAGTTATCAGTTGTTGCCTACCCCACACCCCCTTAATAATAAAGAAGTTCTTTGCTTTCTCATCCAAATACTTACAGGAAATAAATATATCAGGAAATTAATGGACAGTGCAGGCAAGCACTCTCTGCAAGACAAAATCATTACAAGGATGGCCAGACCACCAGCTATTTTGATGTCTTGAGAAGCAGCATCCTAATGGTAGAAAAAACTAATGTTTACCTGCAGGTGACCTTGCAGAGATGCCAACTGCTGCCCGTGTCAGAACCAGGGTGAGCTGTCATGGGCCATTCTCTATGTGCAAGACTTTGTGTGCAATTTAGTGTATGTTATATATCACACCGAAAAAAGATAAAGGAAATGAAAGAAATGAGATTGCTCTATGCAGGAGGTAGCAGGAATGTCAAATGCCTGGTGCTTCCACATGACTAGAAAAAAAATCATTAAAGAAGTAAAACTTATGATGGCCTGATAAGTAAGTTTATAAGTTTTCACAGACAGATCAACACATGTGCTCTACCTAGGTGAGTGTGTTTACACTATGGGTACATAAGCATAACAACAGCTTGGCAAAAATATTACACAGTTACTAACTGGGGTAAATCAACTTCTGCTATTCTTATCTCTAAAAGGGAATAAATTATTTTTTCAAAGAAGATTGTCAGAAGAAGCTACAATAGCAGCTACAACAGTGAAATGGTGTGCAATATTTTCAGTTGATTAAGCAGTCATAAATTTGGTGTAGTCTGATAATGTCTAAGGATTAGTTTCTATATAAATTCTGGCACATAAAGCATGAATCAAGACTGTTTTTATGTGACTACCCAAGCATTAGTTAGAAACAGGTCATTTGCTTAAATTGGACTTTTAATAGTCAAGACAAAACTATCAACACAAATCAGAAAATCTAAAGCTCCTCCTTACTGAACGTAATTCTGTGCAGTTTCACTGCTAGATAATTTATTTCAGCTCTCACAGAGATACGAAATTATGGAGAACATCTACACTGGAAATCCTTACTGAATTAGTAGGAATAAACATAAAGAGCTGAGCTAAAGCACCAACCGAAACTCCAGTTCTAATAAATCCTAGAATAAATGTCCCATGTAGCACAAATATGGATGTGCAGTCTGACTTGCAGATGGGACTCTCTTTGGACTTTGAAATTTGCAGGCATTTTCCTCTTTGCACTGCAGTATTACAGTACACTATTTGCACAAAATTACCGCAGGTGCAAAATGAGGGACCAAGGCACAGCAGAGGAAATAAAAGAGTGCTCTGTGATAGTAAATTAAAATTCCACATATAAGTGCACTGAGTAGCTTAAATGGAAGGCCCCATGTATCTCAGAGATTAGAGTGTACTTTCAAATAGTGGTTGTGGGGAGATGCCAGAAAAAAAGCCTCGGTCTCTCAAAAGCAATAAACTTTGTGGGAGATGTTTTTCCAGTTTTGTTTGCTGGCTAATGAAAATGAGGCAATGCACGAATGTGCTTATGCAGAATGGATACATTCTGAATTCATGTTTCTGAGAAAGAACCCAGTGCATGTTGGATTTTAATAGATAGAGCTGCAGAGAACAATGCAAACTTTTTTGTTTGACTCTTGGAGATGGCCCTGTGCAGAGCCAGGAGTTGGACTCAATGACCCTTGTGGATCCCTTCCAACTCTGCATATTCTGTGATCCTGTGATACACAGTTCAACAACCAACAGGTTAATTAGCACTTCAATTTGCAAGACTACCCTAAACGAACCCACATGTGGAGATCTCCAACTGCAACTAGGGTCCTAATCCTTGCCTTTTGATGCTTCAGGCATACTGAGTAAAAATGGGCAAGAATCCATGTTCTCCACAAATTCCTACACAGTTACAAAAACTATGAAAATTAAAGGCCAAAATAACTGCCTTCTACTCGTGCTTTGAATATATAAGCTGTAAAACTGAAATGCTGAGATAGAAAGGAGCAGGCTGTCAATTACTTCTATTACTTCCTAAAGACAGTGTATTTCCAATTCAGTCTTTACCATATGTCCTACAATATGTGAAAGCAGATGCAAAACTTGAAATTAAAGAACTATCAAATAATTGAATTATTCCATTAATTGTTCATTAAATGTCTTTTCAGGAACAGCAGAAAACCATTGATACAAAGTTCTGTCCTTCCTCACACACAAACATTCCACTAAGTACTCTAGAACAGAATTAAAACTGCAATTTTAAGATCTTTATATACATATCTCATTAAAACAAAACACAGTGGACATGTGGCATCCTTAACATGACAAGGGTTTCTCTCAAAACATTCTTTTAGTTACCATGTCATACAGGTAGCAAACCTGCAAAAAATTATTTACTGTCAGACTATTTTTCCTCTCTTTCAAGGTTTTTGTTAAATGTTTTCACTAGGTACACACTCTTTGCACATTTCTATCAGAAAAGGTGAAGTTGTAAATCAAGGTGTTAAAAAACAAATAACAATGATAATCACACATAAGAATACTTACTTTAGTCATTCTTTCCAGATTTTTCCACACATGGAGAGTTTTCAGTATACTTTCTAAGTTCTTGGGGTTTTTCTTAAATCTTTAATCATTATTTCCAGATTCTTCTGAACATCAAGA
Organism: Pachyramphus minor; assembly: GCA_013397135.1. NCBI lineage: Eukaryota > Metazoa > Chordata > Aves > Passeriformes > Tyrannidae > Pachyramphus > Pachyramphus minor. The sequence goes on from VYXB01002303.1 coordinate 191,823, forward strand.
GGGTTTTTTGCCCTATTTGTAAATAGGTATTTTGTATCTTTGGTACAGAAGAGATACTTATGATACTGAACTCTGATATACTAAGCATTTACATTAGCTTGAGGGGTTTGGTGGTGGTTTTTTTTGTTTAATAGTTAAATATTTTACAATCCCTGCAGATTAAACTGATTTATAGAATTTCAGTGAATAAACAGGACATTACCTAGCTACTACATTCTTACCTACCTTGCATTTTTTTTTTGATAAGTTTTCACCAAAACAGTTGACTTTAACTTTATGTGTGACTGAGTCAGGAGGGAAATAATCACTAACATGTATTATAAGTGGCCTTTATGCAGAAGAAAAGTAATTCCACCTACCAAAAGATGATCAGTGTCTGACTAATACGTTCACTTTCCTTCAAAAGAAGAAATGTCTTCAAAGGAGATAAACAAACCCAGAAAGAGTACCTCCCACTGCAGTTGTCTTCAGTATGTTTAAAAGCCTTACATTTTCAACTTCATCAACAACACTTCTACAACTGAAGCAGCATTAATACTAAGTAGTATTACTCCTTTTTCACAAACATTTTAAGAGGCCCAGTATAAGAAATTCTCTTAAATGGCTTAGAATATTAAGAAAGAACAAAATAAGCAATGCTTTGACATTCAATTTGATAAATTCCTCACCACACCCAACTCACTAGTTATCCTTGTTGCCACCATTTACCCTTCTGATTTATGATGGATGCAAGAGACAAGAAACAAGGACAGGATTTAGCTTTTCATATTAATGTCCCTACAACTCACTACCCACAGGCAGGGATTAAAACCCATAGCTTCTTCTCATTTTATCTTCTTGAAACACTGTTTTATCTGTGCAGTTTCTAATACAGTTACATTTGAGCTCAGATTCAGTTATCACAACTTAATTAGACAACGTGTATCAGCTGAACTGTACTAATATGCCAGAAAGGCAGAAGAGCAAATGCTTTTACCTAAATCTCCTTCTAATTGTTTGAATATGTTGGAGCATCTCATAAATACAAGGTAGGCTGTCACAGAACTGCTGCCGGATGGTAACTCATTAAGACATACTGAAGATATAAAACTTGATCACTTGATTCTTCATCTGAAACAGTCAAAGGAAGACCATGATATCCTTATACATATATTTTTGTTAAGTTCTCATTCACTAGTCTCAAATAGCTAGGTAGCTGAATTAAAAATAAAATAAAATAAAAAAGGAAGACAGTCCTTGTCTCAAAAAGCAATCACAAGACAATGAGACCAGTTTCAACTAAATGAAGACCACATCTAAATATCTAATGGATGAATGCAAATCAAAACATACCTTCTAAATAGATAGAGAGAGACTAGGCAGGGGAAAAAAAAAATCTGTGATGAGGCTATACACCATACAACTACATACTGCATTAAATCCCATGTATAAAAAGCACACTGGAAGAGAAAGGCATTATGAAAGCAAATACTCTGTAACAGAGGTGGTTCTCTAATAGAAGTCACAAAGAGGAAAGAAAAACCAAAACAACTGAAAGACCAGTCTGAAGAAAAATACTGTGATTACTCGCCCACACTACAAAGCCTTCAGAAACCCATAGCTGCTATTAGCTCCCCACTAAAGTAAGCCAACTGCAGTAAAGGGCAATGATTCCAGAGTGGCAGTGTTAAAATTAAAGACAATTGTTCACATAACATAAACCAACACAGTTCCAGCTTGTATCAATGGAAGATCACATTAAGGGCCCAGAAATATTAATGAATTGCTCATTTATGACATTCTCCCTTTAGAAATACCTCTTTAAAAAAATAAAAATCAAGAACACAGAATATGGAAGAATTTAGGTACACAGCAGACATCTGGTAAAACAAGATAAGTGGCAGGTTTAACATTTACATGTAGTTGCATTAGAAAGACAACTCCTCCACTGCTGGAATAATCTCATAAAGCCCTTTCATTAAATCACTCTTTCATACTAACTGATTCCTTTTCAATGCAATTTAAACTCATTATGTTAAATGATCACTATGATATTTGCAATAAAGTAAACATAAGTGCTGTTTTTATGCTTGCCTACCAGGTAAATCACCCTTTAAAAATATTACAGTTCTGTCTGTTGCAGACTGCTTAAACATACACATTTAGAAGTTGTTAGAGGCTGCTCTCATTTTAACTGGATGAGTTGCTACCTGAAGCACACAAATACAAGTAAAACCTTTCATTTTCCCCCTCCCCTTACAACTGCTTGTACTTTCTCTCACTGAGGCATTAAAGGAAAAATCTTAGTGTCACGATCAGTTGTGTATCTTGATGATCAGATTTCAACTGGTGCCTCCACTTTTCCTGTTCGTCTTAATAATTGTCTTTTATACATAAGAATCTTTTATTGCAGAATGGGGCATGCAACTCATCTTACTGCCTTTTGCAATAGGTATATAAAAGGGGACTTAGAAGATTAGATGAAGATATTATCAGAACATAGCTTTTTGGAACACATACCTTCTTTCATTAAATGGGTCAGTGCCGCTACCTAACATAATCTCTTTTCTTTGTGGAGCTTTAGTGTATCTCCTTTCTTATACAAAGAAAGGAAGATGTTGAAGGAATGCAAGTTTGAGTGAAGGCACATGTAGCTTTCCAGATTTGATCATACAGGTGGCCATTACTGAGTTTACTTCTGCTGTGCAAGTTAAAAGCAACTGTCAGCTGAAATCAAAGGAGTGTTCACATGGCATAAGTACTAAAGCAGCTTTAGGTCCATCTAGGGCCTATATCAAGACATAAATAGGGATTATTAGCCTGCATATCTTCAGAAAAGACATGATTACAGTCCTTTCCTTCAGAAAAGACATGTGAAAATAGCTCTGCAAAAGCTGGGTCTATTTTTTAAGGTCTTGGAACAGTTTGCTTGGGTTTGCTGCATACACATGTTGTTTACGAACAGCACAAGTTAGCAACAGTCAGGAAACTCTGCTATGCCTTGTATCACCTTTTAGGTTGACACTTCTGCTAAAGATTTACCCTCTTCCTCATCAATTCAGTTAGTAAACTTTCAGGCTACTAGAGAGGCATATCAGGCACAGGGACAGTATTATTCTCCTGTTTCATTTCCAGCAGTGGCCCCAGAATTTTCTATAGAACATTCAACTGTATAAAACCACCAATGCTTTAAAAACAGCAAATGCTTATGAAAGAAAAGGAAGTATTTTAATTTTAAAAAAAGCAAACCCACAAACACTGGAAATGCAACAAAAATTCAGCTAGAATGAGCAGTGATAGATCTTCTACCATTTTATGGCTGCTGACTTTGGTACCTTTACAGCAAGTCAGAGAACATACCTGCACATCTCAAAGCATCAGTGCAGCCAGAATAATTCTACATCTTTGTTTACAGGCTTAGCAGCGAGGCCAACGACTGAGAGGGCTTTGGGACTGCACTCCCATTTCCCACTTTGAGGTGGTACCTCAATGTCTAGCTTCAGCCAGAAGAAAATCTTGACTGGTCACTTGTCTGTTCAGATGAATTTCAGTGTCTGTTGTTCTGGCATTCATCATACCCAGTCCATTTGTTAAAACATTTATATCACTTCAAGGGACCACAGTCACCATCAGCAGTCAGTAACAAAGGACACAAAATGCAGCTGATTATGCTTGTTAGATTGGCTAATGACCAAACACAGAAACATTTCCACTTCTTCTTCAGGCAAGATTATACAAGGCTAACTAGATTTATACCAGTCTCAGCTTTATTATGTTGGAAAGTTACATATAAGAAACAACTTTATGGCTGTGGTATATATCTCCTGCTGTCTCTGCAGCATAGAACACAAGCACTTACATATGAACATTGCTTGCACAAACCAATTAATGTATGTAAGCAAATAAAGAAAAGAAAGACTTCATTATTAAGGAAATCACTACCATAACAAAATCGCAGCAGTCAACAGCAGTCCTTTTTTCTTAACAGAATTCTGTGAAACTGAATTTACTGTGCTTTGTAACACGATAGGTACTGACACTGGAGTTCCAACATCATGCAATTTTTTTTTTTTTAATGCAGCAAATAAAAAACTTGCTCCTAAAGTTACTTCAAGGAACCAGAAAGATCAGAAAGACACATTCAATTTTTATATCAATATGTATTGTTAGACAAACAGTATCAGATATGCATTGTTTCCAAAAGAACTGAATGTTACATACTTTCAGTAAGAGCAGGTATCAGCTCAGGTGAGCTGATAACCGGGATCCAGTCATGGGCCAATATGTGAGGCAAGTATCTAGGCTCGGGTCAGACAGAAGGTTAGAACATAGCAAAACAGAACAAACAGGAATTTAAAGAAATGTCATAATAGATATTACAAGTGACTTTCTTGACAAATGTCTTGACTGCCATATTGTTCAGATCCATGACTTCCTGTCTACCTTTTCAATCCTTTACTAGAATACATTTAAGTATTTTCCAGGGGAAAAAAAAAAAAGAGGAAATATTTCTGCATTTAACAAAACCTGTCATTTAGCAATAACACTCCAAGGAACCTGAAGGCAACAGCACACATGCTGTTTTATTACTATGCATAAAAGTCAATGTTCTCAAAAACTGCAGCTTACATCACATAAGGCATCTTCAAAGTATGGCTCTTAAAAGAAGCAATTCTTTAACCATAGCAACAAGTGTCTGGAAATATTCATAAAAATAACTGCAATATACCCAGTATCAGAAACAGATTAACCATGTGATGTTCAACAGAGTAGCAAAACTATCATTTATATCAACATGTTTCTTCGATCTCACCAATACCAATTAAACAAATTATGCAATCGCACTTTTTACTGAAAAACTTGCAGGAACAGTCTTGCTCATTGGTATCAATGAGCATCAAAGGTTTAGTGTGGTTTTTTTTGTTTGGTTTGGTTTTTAAAGCAAGGAAACTACTGACCTGATTAAGTCAGTAATTTGTTCCATACCAGTTATTTACTTTTTTGGTGCTTACATAAAGCACTAAATTGACTATAATATACTCCTTGGTTTCTTCCAGCCATACCAACTTAACACAAACTTTACCCTCTGAATCTGCATAGTTTGTGATATAGATAGGACCCATGCAATCATAAAGGCCAGATGTCTTAGAAGACAGTTCCATGGAGACTGGGGCACTGAAACACCAGAAGGGCTCTCCAATGTCATCCAAGAGAGTAACATTCATCACGTAGCAGTCCTACAAACACAAGCAGAAGAGATTATTTCCCTATGCCATGGCACAATAAGTAGATCTGTCCCTGATTTTAGGAGAAGTATCAAGGGTTCAGAGAGCAATTTTTTGTATGAAAGCTAAAATTCAAAATATAATTGACAGTGCTCCACTGATTACTGGAAAGCAACAAATACTTATTTAAAGGTTTCCTACAGAAATCAAGACTGCAACGTACAGACATCAAAAGCTGTGCTACAGAAGGTAGCACTGCCAACACAAATCAGACATTATTTCTAGAACAGTTTTAAGCCTTTAACATAGGTGTTTCTCAATTATAAGTAACCTTACCATGCAAACAAATGACAGTCCTTTCAATATGAGAAAGCAACTTAAGTTTTACATCAAGATTGGAACTTGTGTGAGTGCAACAATGTTTGCAGAGATACTCAAAAGACCACCCACATAGGTGCACAGACAATATTACCCTTAACGTGGCAGCTGTAAAGAAAGCTCTACAGCACTTTTTGAAGGGCTCCAAGCTTCTGTTCCCAAAAAGGTAATACTAATATATCTTTCTACCCTCCATGTAATTCCTCCTTTCAAAAATTCTTGAAAATGTTTCTTTTACAACATTACACAATTACCTAACTTTATAATGCTACTGTCAGGAAGCCAATTCTTTAGCACTTGTAAACTGATAGTTTCACATGTCCCTTAAAAGCATAGGAGTTGTGTGTCATTGTAAGTATCAGCCATTACTTATTTTCATGAGTTCTAAATCACTAAATAAATCAAATTATCTTAATTATGTAGTATATATGCATTATTTCCAGAAGTAATGCTCCAAAAGTGTAAACAAACCAACATCATATATTCCACGCCAAGAAAAAAAATAATTTGGAATGCTTTATTTCTCTGTACTACATAGTTGTGTTTCTGTTGCTTTAACATTGCTTTCACTATTACTTTACTTCAATCAAACAATAGAGAGCAGATGGCACAAATACAAGGCAATATGATACATACAATTTTCCTAAGCTTTTTACTGTAGACTATGCTGAAAATACAAAATTCAAATTAAACTTAATGATGGTGTAATAAAGTTACATGAGCTATAAAATCAGTTGAAACAAGAAGGAATTATTATTTTCTGGTCTGACAACTTGCATATATAAAAGGCCAATTCAGAAAAGCAAAGCAGGGTGGTGTGGAGTGTTGGGGTGTTTGGGTTCTTCCCATGTATTTCTGTCCTGGTTCCAGCCGGGACAGGGTTCATTTCTGCAGTAGCCAGGCTGGGGCATGGCTAGGACTGGGAGGTTATTCTGTACCACCTCACACCATTTCCAGGGAGGGTGAAGGGCACACTTCTAGGTCAAGGCAGCTTGGCACAGTTGGATCAGGTTCCACGGTGAGCATTTCCATGGGAATCACTCACCTCTCTCTTTACACTATTGCTATCAGTACTGTTGCTGTGACTGTTCATTTTCTTATCTCATTGTTATTTCCAGTAAATTGTTCTTATCTCAACCCGTGATGTTTAGCTTTTGTGCCTCCTTTTCTCCTCCAGCCACTGGAGGAGGAGGACAGGGAAGGATGAGTGGGGTGTGGTTTGGATCGTTAAATTTGAGAATATCAGCCCTAAATCATGACAATTTCTAACTATCTGTACTTCAGCAATTGATTTTTTATAAAAAACCCAGAAGCCCAAAAAAAAAAAAAAAAACCAAACTTCTTTTTTTTGTTGTTGTTGTTTTCTTTAGAGCACTGAGCAAAATTCAAGTAAATTCAAAGTAGTTGCATGTCCTGCTTCTGTGGCTGTTGTTATTTGGCCTCCACACGTTTTAAGAATTTTAGAGATTTATGTTAAAAACCACACTGAATTCTACCCCCACAAAATGAGGGTTTTAAAAAAAAATATTGTATTCTTTATTTTTTCCTAGAAACAAATATTCGGTATAACTTAATGTTGTAAGCACACAGGACAGAGACTAAAAAACTGAGAACTACAGCCACAGCTCTCTGTCTCCTCTAACAGTTAACTTCCCAAATTCTTGGGAAAAAAATTTTCTGTCAAGCAGCTGTTAATCCAATAGAATGGTTTGGCTTGGAAGACACCTTTAAGGATCACTTAGTTCCACCTCTATTGCTATGGGCAGGGACACCTTCCACTGGACCAGGTATCTCCCAGACCCATCCAGCGTGGCCTTGAACTCTTACAGGGGTGGGGCATCCACAGCTTCTCTGGGCAACCTGTTCCTGTGCCTCACTACCCTAAGGTAAAAAAAACCCGAAAAATCTTTCTGATGTCCAGTGTAAATCTATGCTCTTTCAGTTTAGAAAATTGTCCCTTGTTCTGTCACTACCGGCCTTGGTAAAAATGTCTCCCTCAACTGTGTTATCAAACAATATTCCATTGCACATTGATGCAGGATTAGCAGAAACAACAGCTTTATTAATTTTTAGGTTTTATTCAAAACAAGTGCCAAAATCAAAACCAAGTGTTGAACTAGATAATTTTTCAGTAGTGTTTACATTAAATTTATCAGAATTTTGGTGACTTCTGAAATATTCATGCAGCTAAAGTACACTTAAAAGTATGTGCCTTCATCACTACTGCAAAATCTAGAGAACTACTCTCAAACTTTCTTTGAAATAATGCTCTTAGGAATTTTATCCAATAGAATGAGTAAGCATTCCTCTAAAATACCTGGAGTTAAACCAGCTGACCAATGCACATGATTTGAGCTAGATGCTGACTGTGTGAATATGAACTAAGTTTCTGCATGTGTCCACTGGCATTTTAACATTCTCCAGCATTTCCTAACTTCCACTGCATATATGTACTAGCACAGAACTGCACAGTATTTCCCCAGGGATTCAAGGTTTATTGCTTGCAAAAAAACTCCAAACAGACAAAAAAAAAACAAACAAAAAAAGATCACCAAATCAAACCCCAAAAAGTACATCTGCATTCCAGGTTTTTTTGTCCAGCATTTCCAAGCAGGGCTGGTCAGTCACAGCACCTTGCTGAGCGGAAAGCACTGGAGTCATCACACGTGCACAATGGTTCTTTATCATGCAATCTAGACTCCAAGAGAGAAAGGACAAAACTTTTTTTTTTTTCAAAATTCGCACCTTTTTTGCAGTATCTGAATTGAGGTCTTTTTCTAGTTAAAGACACCTTCAACAGACAAGAACAATGTTTTAAAAATTAGGACATTTAGGATGCACAATCTTACTTCTCTTTTGAGATAAGCGTTTCCAGAAACAAAAAATATTTCTGACCTTTACATTGCCTTTAAACACATCTGTTTCCCAGGATAAGCCAAGTGTCCCAATAAGAGGCAAATGCTTCCTATTATCCTTTAAGCTTACAACTGTGAGCCTCAAGTATCCATTTGCAATGTCACCTGAAAATACAAACAATATATAACATTATACCAGTACAAATCAAGTACACTGTAAATGTTCTCTCATTTTCTCTCCATGTCTTTATTTTCTTCCCACTCACCAATAAGGAACCCTGACATACTTCAACAGCTAAATATCAAGCACATTAAAGAGAAATTAAGTTGCAGTTCAGGGCTTCATTTCTGTGATCCACAGTAGAAGCAGCAGCTAAATAGTCTTTTTGTATTTTTTAGTATAAAAATACAAATGGCACCTAAAGAACTTAACACAAGGATGCAATATTTCATTTTCATGCCACTCCATCACTGTCCACTCCCCAACAGTCAAGCTCAACATGACACATGAAACCAATTACGAAATACCTTCCCTGCCCTTTTTAAAAAATTATTTAAATCTCTCAGCTCTGACTGGTAACTCAAATAAAACAATGCAACAGGGTATAAGGATAACTATCAATCCTCCTTGGAAAGGATATTTCATCATTTAAATTGACATGCAGTATGCTTTGATTTGAATCAAGTTTTTAAATTATGGATTTGTTCATTTTTAAATAGCTTTCCAAAGGCTCGAATTCCTTTTTTTTTTTGACAGAATTATTATGATTAATGATTTTTTTATTACTACATATAACCATATTTCTTTGGTATCTCTTCCTCTCTTTTCAAAAGAGATCGTCTGTTTTTAATTGTTCTTTATCCCTTGCTATTGGAGAAGGAAAGTTAACCAAGGAGTCCAATGTTCTAACTATAACCTGGGGTACATCATAATGAACATGATCACTGACTACCAAAAAAATAAAAATAAAAGCATCACATCATGACACAAGCAGATTTATAAGCAGGACATCCCTTCAACAAGTTTCCTTGAACAAGAGAGACTCTCTTAAAGGAGCAAACAAAAGCAGTAGAAACCTCAATATAAAAAAGGAACTAAGTATCTAGCACTTGCAGGAGACAGATAGGAAGGGAGGGAAGGAACTGCCGGGAACATACTGCTTGTTCAGGATCCAGTAGCAGGCCCTGGATGTTAAGATAATAACTGAAGGGGCTTGTAGAGGTTTAAGATACAAGTGACGAAAGTGAAAAAGAGAAGCATTTTGCCTGTGATTCTCCTTCAATCAAGCCCAAGGAGCAGCACAAGGCTGCAGACAGAAGAAGCAACATCAGAAAGGTTGGTTGTGAGTTAGACAGCTGTAGCCTGTGTGCAGTGGGAGCAAAACCTTTGCTTGGTGGCTGCTTTAAGGAGATAGCTGGAGGCAGTGACAGAGAAAGCCAGTCTACCTGAGAAGCCAGAAACTCCTCTGTATTGGAATATTGGAACTGTGGGGATATTTTACTCCCAAGGGATGCCTGGCCACAAACCAATGCTGGAAAGGCATCACTCACAAGTGGGCAGTCCAAAGGACACTTACTCTGGGGAGAAAGCAGCCCAGCATGACAGAGGAGAGAAGCTGCAGGTTTTCAGGTATAGACGCTATCAGAAATAGAAACGTGAATACAGTAAAACCAACATGACTTTGTCCAAGAGATATTTTGTATGGTTGAAGGAATAGGCACTGCTGCAGACAGTGACACCCACTGTCCTTGCAGTGAAAGCCCCAAGAACTCAGTGAGAAAAACACAGGCAGAATTCACTTCCCAGATCTAGCTCAAAGTGCAAAAAAGATACGGATACCTGCCCAAATGGTTCAGTTCCAAACCTCAATAAATCAAATTCAGAGACATTATTTCATTTAAGGTAAAAATATTTTAGATAAACAGTTCACTAAGTGAACACTAGAAGTTCACATTTAAAATTGAGCTTTTATACAAGAGACTTGAAAACATCAGTCAACAAGCATTTTACTCAAAGTTATCTGCAATTCTGATTTGAATGGAAGCAGCTATTTCTCTTACTCATTCAAAACAAATTAAAAGTTGAATGGAATAAAAACAGGTTGTAAAAAGCATACTGCTAATAAATTCATGAAGCTCAGGATATCACTACTATACCATGGCATCAATACTGCACTGCTAGATGGGTCACCTGGCTAAGGTTATAAACCCCCTACTGCAGTTACTTCTTAATTTTAGCCAGAACAGAAATAGGCAATAGATCAGGAATCTGAAAGCTAAATATTCATAGGTTAATTAATCCAATCTTTATATAATATTTTTTTAATATAAAAGCTCCATTGCAGTCGTCATAATGAGAAAAAAGGAAAAGTCTGCCTAGAAATGAGAAAGAAGCTGAAGGCTAAGTACTACAATCTCCCCTTCCTCGCCTCAGTCAGATGAGAAAAGGAAAATTAAGGGGCAGAACAAGCCATGGTAAACGTATCAAGAGAAACACAGAAGAAGCAAACTGGACTGGGCTTTCTTCAACCTCATCTATACTTTGTTTCATTGCCCCCTTGTAATAACTACAGTCCAGGGTTTATTCAACACATATATAGCAGCAAAGCAGCAGAATAGTTATAAGTATTTTCAGATAAAGGTACTACCAATAAAAAGAACATATATCATGTAGACAAACCTCAGGGGAAGGAAATAAATAGCCTAATAGTTCCAAGGCACTTATTTTAGCTAAAAGTCAAGGCAGTTTGTTTTGCTAACCAAGCCTTCAGTGCAAGTTATAATTTGATTGGCATTTTCAGGGAAAAGGCTGTGCTTAACGCTACTTCTGGTGCCAACAACCAGCCTTCCCACACTGCAATGGTCATTTAAACTTGCAAATCAACCTTCAAGGTCAAGCAAAACATTTCAAATACATGATATGAAATATTACAAAACAAATCTTAACAGCTCTCTAAACAAACAGAAATCACCCCTTATATTTTGCAAGCACAACACATCAATCTACATCAGCAAGAAATAACACTAAAAAAGCCAAAGCTTAAACTACCATGTGGCTACAAAGCTATGCTTAAAGGTTGAAAACCTAGGCAAATACATTTCAAGGATGTTTATTATGAAGCTAGATTCCTGGCCCATCATATGAAAAGCCTGTCATAGCTTCCTGAAAACAAAGTAAGTTTTCTACATATTTTCAATTCAACTTTTAAGTATTTAACATATTCATTCTACAGTACCTGTTAACAAGACCACACTACCAATGCTGTTTACATGAAAGGGAGCATAAAATAAAATGCTAAAACCTAACCAAAAAAGAGTGACAAAACAGCTAGTTACTGCAGTGTAAGTATTAATAACAGAAAAAAAAATCTGAAGCCATATATTCTCCATCTGCTTGCTTCAATGAAGTGTGATATAACTTTTGAAATTTAGTAGTAAGAATTCTGAAAAAGTAACTGAAAATAGAGCAGAAAAATGAAGCAAAACATTAATAAGCACTAACAAAATGCAGACAAAAATAAAACTAAACTCAAATAAATCAGTTATTTTGCAGAATTAAAATGGGTATTCTCAGGTAACCTAGGAACGTACAGATTCCTAAAGGAAGCCAATAAAAAGTAAAACATCAGTATTATAACTGACAACTGTGTCTCACGTTGTGGAAACTGCCATCGGCATGTCACATCCGTAATTTAAAATAAATCTGGACTGGGCAGAAAATTTTAAGAAATAGCAAGGCTTCTCAGTATGTCTGAGACCTCCATGCTTCAGAGTCCTCCCAGAGAATGGGACAAAAGGAGAATGGAGCCTACAAAGCACAAATCCTCAAATACAACCAGCTTGGACTAACCTACACTGTCAGCCACATTCAGAAACACCATGTTTACCAGAAGGAGCAAAATGAACAACAAATCACAACAAAAATATGTGAAAGCAGACAGCCATAAGCTGCCTCACTACATTTTTGCAGAAAGTCAAGCATTTTCCAAAAGTAATTATTGTGCAAGCACAGGGAAGGGACTTAGATGACAAATGAGCTTTTTGTCTGCAGAACCACAGCTTCAGGTGTTTGATGTCCTATGAGACCAGAATCTAGTGGCTGTCACACTGCTGAAGGTCACAAAACCAAAGTAGTTCAGAAAACACGAGTGATCATAAAACAGATTCTGTAACATGCAAAGTGAGATGGCATCACAACTGTAGCTCATAGACATTTGCTACTATTTGCATAAACATCAGCATAATCTTTTAAGGAAGTAGATTCTAAGCAGCAAAAAAGTGAAGTGTGCCACATACTGCTTCTTTTTATGCAACTGTATTGCTAGGAACACAAAATTTTAATTTGAGAAAACAAAACATATTTGCCTCAAAAATTAAAACCGGAAACCAAAACACAAACCCAAGACCCCAACCATCTGGACAATTAAGAAAAGAATTTTCTTTTGAGGGTATAAAGAGGACTCTGGTATTGCACAACACTTCAGGTGAGGCTTCTTGCTACATGGATGGACTTTCACTGAAGTTTTAGCCTTAGAAGCATTCCTTTATTTCAAGCTTGAAGCTTTTATGGAATTTGAAAACATACATATTTCAAGGGTTACAACACTCCACACTGTGCACAAGATAGAAGTCTGAATGACAATTTTTGGAGTGACCAAATACAAATGGAAAAAAAAAAAACAAATCACAGAAAATTTGTTGTAACCCTGGAAATGCACTGAAGCCTGACAACATCGCCCTCTACTGTCTGCAAAACGGCTCAGTAGTGCCGTTATCACATAAAATACTGGGGAGCAATAATTAACTTACAGTATTTAATTTTAAGTGCTCAGTTTTAACATTTCAGTCTCCATCTGCTGACAGAAAAACAGCCATGTAGCTGTAGGAAGGACTGTGCTGAAGCTCAGTCAAAGGAGAGAGACCCATATATGTGCAAAACCATAGTACAATTATGAAGTTGGGCTGTACAAAAACAACACAGATGGTCCATCATGTCTCATGAAAGGAAATGCTGAGAACCAAAAGAAACAGCAAGGTTAAAAACAATCACTGGAATTGTTTACTACACAATGAAAGGATGTCAGAGGAATCTGAACAACTTTAAACTGAGCTAAAAACTATAAATGTTAAAAGTTCACAGCAACGTCTACAAACGTACTTAAATATTTAATCTGTCAATGCACCTAAAAGTATACTCGAGCAGAATTCTATAGAAATAAGCCTCCAAAATGTATGAGGACAAACTGTCTCTCCTTTATAGTATCCAAGTGGAAGGAACAACGACCTGCACCAAAAGCTGTGCCACTGCATTATTAATGCAGCACTGAACCAAATGAAAGCACCCTGACAATCTGCAGAACTCGTGTCTCAGGCCCGACACCGTGTCAGTGTAACAGCAGGCAGAGGTCACACAGAGCAGTGGCTTATTTATGATGCCACACAACTCCCCAAGCAGATATAAAGAAATCACACAATGAATGTAAAGACAGCTTGCTCTTAAAAATCCATTTCAGTTTCTGCCCTTAAAACAGAGACACTGGAAACAAGAAGGAAAGGCATAACAGGGATTATTTTAAAACCAGACATTACTGTTCTGTCAATTGTACCTTTTCTGCAGAAGAGGTTCCTGAATGTTCCACGCAGGTAGGTGCAGCTTCTACCGTGCATTTCCAGATGCAGACTGTAGTCATGCAGTCCATATTCTGGGTCAATATCATCCAATACAGGTTTATTAGGTGGAGGGGCATATTGACTTTAAAAAATAATAATAATATGATTAAGCAAGAAAGAGATATAATACATAGCCCTATCATCTTCAGAGAGTTTTGAAACCAAACAACTCTAGTTTATCACACTTCTTTTAAGCTACCTTCTACAGTGCCCAATACTTCTAATCAGCTGTTCAGCAAAGGCAGAAAATAATGGCAGTCAGCTTTAAAGGTGCATCTGTTAAACTCCAAAATACGGACTTGTTTCCAATAAAGAACAAAAGCATCAGCTTAAGTACAAATCTAAAAGCCCACTAACTAGAGACTTCTCTGAAATAGCAATTACTGGCATAATTTTGTCTGTGCCTAATCCAAAGAAAAACTACTGCACACAAATGACCTGAAGAGACCAAATGCCAGAGGCAACTAAACAGCTTTTAGTTAGGATCCTATTTGGTACTATGGGAGATGGTATTAAATCTTCTTATTAAACTTTCTGTGCTAAAAAGAGCCACACTAAGTTCTAGGGGGCACATAAGACTACCAGTAGATACAACAGTATCTGAACAGAAAGCTGAGGGAAAAGTAAATTCCCCAAATATTGCTGTAAAGCTAACAAACTCCATCCTTTAAAACAGTTTACAGTGTATAAACACGTATTGTATTATATTATATGCTGCAATACACACATATACACAGATACCTCATAAGAAATCCAGCTAATTTCCCAAGAGGACCGAAAGATAAATGCAAGCACCTTATCAGTTTATCAGAATTTTTTCCCCCCGCTTACACACCTAAAGATTACTTTCCTACTTCCTAAAATGTCTCTCTCTTTTTTACATCTTTCAGATTGGAAGAGGGAATAGAAAGACTGCTTGTGAAAAGGGAGAAAGTATTGGTAGTCTAACCTGCTCAATACAGCAAGTACTAGGACACTTGTAAAACTAAATTATCTCCTTAGTAGCATAACAATTGCAACATTTTAGTATGAAAATGCTTCTACAGTCTTGTATATAGATACTGTAACTTGATTATATTAAACAAGAATAGTTAAATATTGCCTAAATATAAACCTCTTATATTTAAGAGCATACAATTTTAACTGTAAGACTCAAAGCTTTATTCAAAAGGTTATCTTTATTACCCACAAAGGAGAAACCAAACTTACACAGTAGCAGAACCCAGAATGCTTCTCTCAAGAAGTTGATGATAATGAAGACTCACCATAACAAAAGCAATTTCATTTTTCTCCTGAAAAGTTAATTAAAGTAGATGTATATTCATGTGGAAATGCTTTTTTTCCCCACAAAGTCTTTCTGAGCATTAAAATTCATTGATAAATGCTGCTGCTTATTACTTACTCTGCCCTTTACTGTAATAATGTTAATAACGGCTTGCTTTAACACTTGGACTCCTACAACTGCTAGTGTCTTTTCACAAGAGCATAGAATATATGTAAAAGATTACAGCATTTCTATATGGGGGGAAGAGAAGGAAACTAACTATATTAGAGCAAAAGTTATCAGAGAAATATATGAATTATACTCCTCTAGCCTCTACTTACCACTTTAAAATGGATACCTAAACAGAATCAAACAGGACTTAGCCCCAGCTACTGAATACCTAAGCATCAAGTTTATTTTCATATGTAAGGAACTATTTGCAAAGAGGGCTAACATCACGGAGGAATACAGAACTATTCAACAGAAATGGTAAATTTCAAAGTAAAACCTCCAGTGTCCTCACCAGATTACATACTCCTGCGAAAAAGTTAAGACATAACTCTCTATTGGCCTAATATAGCTTAAAGAAAACATCAGAGCTCAGTGTGAGAACTAAATACAGACAAAGGTATCTATTTACTCAAAGAATATAGAATGCTAGGATTTCAGAACTTTTTTTTTTTCAAATGCATTTTTTAAGTCCTACCTTTGCAAACACATAAGTCAATAGCAAAACTATTCACAGCCAGCAGTCTATTACTGTCCTGAAATGTGGGCAACTATTATTTTTTTCTCTGGGTTACCAGAAAATTACATCCTCTTTGAACTTTTGGGTTCTTAACTACTCCTGTACCTTCGTATTGCAAAATTACAGCTCTAAAAAGATATAACAGAGATTTATCAGAGTCTCTCACTCTTTCTCTATCCAAATATCAGAAGGACCTGTCCTTGATTGCCAAAACTACCAGCATCAACAGTCTCTGTGATGCAGCTGAGCTATGTGTAAAACACCAAGACGTGGCACTTGTGATTCCTACACCCATCTACAGTTAACTGCCTACACAGAGAATAAGAACTGCTGTTCAGAAAAACTCCTTGAGTGAGGCACTTGATGCTTAACAATTGTGTGGAACTTGGATATGATTGAACCATTTCCAGGTGCTGAAAGAGTAGTCTTTCCAAGCATGGGAGGGGACAATGCACTAGCAAGACTATAGGGTCAACAACATGGGGACAACAACCTAGTAGAGTTCTGTAGACACAAAAGAAATTGTTGTTCATTTATCAGAGCTCTTCATAGGTCAAGACAACTCGTAATAGGCTTATGCAGGTCACCCAGTCTCAAGTTTTCTATGAAATGGACTTTCACTCTTATCTTTATTCAAAAGAAATATTCCTTCCGTTGTCTTAAATGACTCTGGTGATTGTGCACGTTTGAGGTAGCACATTTCCAGCTGGAAATTAGGCACAGCTTTGAGCAACTGCTCACAGGTTCCCTGAGGGAGGTTCCTTGCCAGTGCCAAGTAACATAATGTCAGTAACATGGCTGAGGGAGGTAGAAAGGGCTGCCTCCTCTGAAATCAGACCAAGAGCAGAACCCCTGACATAGGCTTCCACCTAGCCCGATGTAACTTCAGTCACTAAGGTCCCAGCACATTCTCTGCAGAGGTACAGACTCCTTTCGTGTACAAGTCTACTTCAGATGTTCTGCACTGCTCTTGAAAGACATTCATCTCTATACACAGCCTACAGAGACTAACTGCTTAACTTAGACCCTTAATAGCAAGAATTGAATACCCCCAAAAGGGCATGATTTACAGCATTCCTACTGCTGGCACAGGATACAGCTACCTGGTGATGTAGATTAAAGCTAAGTTGCCTTGTGGGGACTCATCACTTTGAGTGATGTGGACAGGGCATGGCATGAATCAGGGGAAGAAGCACATCTCTCCTCAAACCATTCTATTTAAAATTACACCAGGATATCAAACTTTGGTGTGTGAAGACTGCAAAATAAATAAAGCTGAACACAGTATCTAATAGAGTAGATACGTAATTGATTTTAAAATTAGATGTGGATTTTTTTAAAAAGTATAGATATTCTTGTAACAGCTCTTTAGAATATGGTAGATCATCAACTAGTTGTCCCTACCTGCATTTTGTTGTTACTAGGTTAGACAAGATCTTCCAAAATACAAAGGAAAAAAAAAAATTTAAAATACCCCTAGAAATCTTCCCAAATCCAAAACTACAAGGCAAAAAATATATGTTCCATCAATCATAATAAAATACTGAAACAAAATGTAATGTTATCTTACCTTCCAAGTTCCTACTAAGAGTCCTGGATTCAGACTGAAGAGCTGAACAAGCCTATCAGCACCAACTGGTACACTGCTTTCAGTCAGGTTAGCAAGATCGTATTCAGCAATTAAGGAACGTCTTCGAGGACTTTGAACAGAACATAAATGTAGCAAAAAGGCTATGTCTGTTTATTTATGTTAAAGCTCAACTTAATTTCATTTTAACTCTGAAATCTGACCAACAGCATGCAATGGAAATTGTTTCAGCATGCACAGTCATAAACGATATGTTTGAACAACTACAGTGTAGCAGCAAGATCTCAACCCTAACAAGAAAAGAAACAAAGACACCATAAGAGGTTCTAATATACTCTTAAAAATGAAGGAAAACTTGCCCAGTTTTTGAAAACACCCACAAAATTACTTTATCATTTGTTTTTAATACTATGATGGTACTAAATGGAATCACTGAATTTTTGTCGGTATGAAGGAAGCTACTAAAGCAAATTCGTCCTCCACAGAAGCAAAATTCAAAGGAAAGGATCAAACTGTACACATAATAAATCAAAAGTTTCTGTTAGAGCAAGCTTTTCTAAGCAATTTTTTTCTACATTTTTCCTGTAATTAAAGGTATTTCATATATCTTTATATGTCTTCATTTCATAGAAAATCCATAACACCCTTTAACTAAAGTTCAGACTTCACAGACATTGTGATTAACTAATGACGCACTAAAAAAAAAAAAGACCAGAAAGCAGAGTCTGTGTTACCTACTCAGAATGGAGAAAAAGGTCTTTCCAAAACCCTTTGCAGACTTGCAAAGGGTTAGGATTATATATTCAAAAACAGTTATATTATATTCAAAACAGTCTCTAGATTTACCAATAGAATCACTGTAGTATCACCTACCACGCACTGCTGGGAAAACAGCAACCAACAGCAACTTCATCACATTACCCTGAACTGTAATATCTGTGGCAGTGACAGGACATCATAGAATCACAGACAGAATGTTAAGGTGTTGGAAGATCATCTAGTCCCAAGCCTCCTGCAGTGGGCAAGGACACCTCCCACTCGACCAGGTCACTCAAGGCCTTATTCAGCCTGGCTTTGAACACTGCCAAGGTTGGGGCATCCACAACCTCCCTGGGAAACCTATTCCAGTGTCTCACCACTCTACAGTAAAGAATTTCTTCCTAATCAACATCAACACTTTCCATCTTTAAATCAATCAGGCTTGTATCAATACAGGAACATTCCCACAGTCCCTGCACTAGCTCCTTACCGTGTTAACATTGACATTCTGATATTGGTGAAACCATTATCTGCATGTATATTTACAAGCTCCAAAAACTTATTCTGTGAAATAAATACACCAACTGCTTGCAAGTTTTCTTTTATTATTTTCTACCTATGAATTATCATACTGGTAAATCAACTATATTTCCCACATAATTTGACTGCAAGACTTGTTCAGCTGATTTTATACAAAAGGCTTCTCTTGATTTATTTACTTCTTATGCAAATATTTTGCTGCTGCTTGAGGAACCAGGTTTTTTGTAGGTGAACAATTCTCTCTTTTCAGAGCTCATATGGCTAGGGGTTTTCTGTAAGAAGCATGTACTTGATACTGTACATACAACCCAGACATGTGCAAAACTCTTTGACAGCAAGCAAGTTTCTCAAATAGACACTTTTCATTAAAATACCTTTTCTCAGAATATAATTCCAGAAAAACATTGTACAACTTAAGTTACAAAATAACAGATATGCTGTGGATTGGTTTTTTAAATGCATGTACTTAGATTGCACTCACAGTTACACACCAAGTTCCCTAAATTCACATACCTATCAGACAGAAAATAAATGTTAACAACATAGATTACCTGACTGCAGCCATATAAATACTGTTGAGCTGTTCCAAGCCAAACGTCTCACATTAAGTTCTCCTACATTTACATGTGTCTTTCATACCCATTTGTATCTATGCCATAGATTCAGCTTTCCAAGGCAGGACCTATCAGTCTGTATATCACATGCCACTAGCCACATTAACCTATGAATTAATGTCATAGCTTATTGGATTATACTATTTCTTGTTAAAAAGCTCTACTAACAAAGAGAAGAACATAGTCTTCGGAAGAAATGCTACAGAGAGGCTTTCTAACAAAGAACTAACTTGTTGGGTCCAACTGAGGTCAGATAGCTCCTACAAATATATTATCAGTCGGTTACACCAAAAAAACACCTCAAAAATCCCATGTTAAAACTCACCTATTCTTGTTGGGAGGTCTGCTTTGGTCAAGAAGCAACGGCGTAACTCCAAATAGTTTTAGGGTTGACACGATGTCTAAGCATGGCCAGTTTGTACTATACCAAAGTATGGTAACAGATGTGTCCTTAAATGACAGGTTTCCCTTCTCCATTACATGTTCTTTTCCATTTTTTTCCTTTAGAACAATTATCCAACTCAAGCCAGAGACTCTGTTATTTAGAAGTGGAGAGGGGAGAAGGCTATTAAAAAAAAAAATAATCCCAAAACTTAAACTATGCTTTCAAGAGAATTTTCAAATTTCTACTAGCTGCTACTTATGTTTCTCAGGTTATTACAGGCTATCATATCTTCTCATTACCATATACGTGTTATAGCTCTATTTTCATACCCCCTCCCCAGCATTTCCAAAGCCATTAATACTCTGTACCCTGTTCTTGAGTAAACCACTTCTGTGACAAGGAATTGCTTACTTCATAGCTTCTTTGTTTTTAAATGGAAGACCTGTATAAGGATCTAGACGTTTAGCAAGTCGCATTACTCTAGTTTTGACAGCAGCTGTTTGTTTCAAGATGTATTCTTTCTTCCAGTACCCAGGTTTTTTATCATGTAGAGCAGCATAGCCCAAGGGAACAGCTTCTGTTTGTTCAGACTTCATTTTCCAAATTGTCCTTTTTGGCTGCAAACAACTGGAACAGATTTTCAGCCAAATTCCACTGCAAATAAAAATAGAATAAAGAGGAAAACCACATACATTTCAAGAATAGTCAATTTTTTATACTCACATCTCAGCTACACTTGAGCATAATGTTAGCAGAAAAATGTGAAGTCCCAGATTATCAGCAAACTATATTCCATCTAAACCTAAGTTTCTAGAAGAGCAGAAACTAGAGCCTCCTAGCTATGAGTCAAGAAAATACAAGGGCAGGGTTGTATATTTTTCCCCATTTTGACCTTCCAAAAGCCCACATAAGGTCAGTTTCCCTGATGCAAACATGAAGGCTCAGGATGGTAGATGTCAGCATTTCTCATGGGCTTACTAGGCTACCTAAAAGACCGTGGAATCACAGAACACATTTCTTGTTCTAGATTATACATACCAAATGAAGTCCACTTAAAACTTTCTGCTCTACCACAGGGGGGAAATAAGAAAAAGATATTCAGTTAATTCTTACGATGCTTCAGTCAGGTTGATAAACATCTCAAGTACATACACAGAAAATGTTTAACTAGTGCTCTAGAAAGTAGACTAATTGGATATTGAGAACTTCCCACTGTTTTACATCTCTCAATAGCACACCAGAGCATGTGGTTTTTAAAAAGCCTTCCTTCCCCTTATGCTGCTACTTCCTTCACAATACTCACTGAGCAGATTTAAAAATAATAATAAAAAAACCAACATAATACAAACAACAACAAAACAAACAGATCTGAGATAAAGCTATCATGAGGAAACCATAAAAAGGTAAGCCTTGTCTGTCTTCCTGAAAATACAGGATCCAGGATGAAGCTCAAATTCAGCAACTGAAGCGCGAACTGGTAAGTTACTTTTGAAAATTCCTCCCCAAAACAGTGATGCATCCTCCTCACACAAAATCAGCTAGTGGAAAAACTGTTTTAATACCTCTTACTCAACAAAGATAACCTGTACCCCTCAAGTTTCTCACACAACTGAAAGTGGGGTGGTACTAGTGTCACGTCAATCCTTTTTGCACTCTCTTGGGAAAACCTCAGAGAAGACATAACCCTCTGAAGACAAAGAGACGTGACAGGAATAATGGCTTCATCTCTTCCATGTCAGGAAAACTCTGGGGTCACATTTCCGCCCCTCATATCCCAGTGTCCCTCCGACAGTTCATGGAATATTGAGTAAAAGAAGTTACAGGAATTCAAACAGCAATCCGTGAACAAAGGTTTCCAATAAGTTTTCTATATTTGAAGTGCTAGACACACAGTTTACATAACTGCACTAAAGAAAATTAATAGCAACAGAAACCAACTCTCAAGAGACATTTTCTACCATTTATCAGCAAGATTACCTTTACCAGGCCTCACTTATCCCCAGGCAAACTTACATTAATGTGCTTTGTAATGCATTTTCCCTTTCCTTAAAGCATTAAAGCGTTCAAGGACTGAATCCATCCCACACCGCCTCCCACCCATCAAAACCATTCTCAATTCATCAGCTGCTAAGAATAAGCCCCTCCATGCTGAGAGTTAGGCTCTGGTTATTGATGCAAACATACTAAGGAATTTTAAAAAAACCTTCCAGCCTGCTGCTGTTCAGATATATACAGAATGCTTCACTGTCATTTTTTGAGACAAAGCTGTTAGAAACACACAGACCAATGAGCTTCCATGACTGCTAAAGGTGGGTTCAACATGACCATCTGACTTCCATTTATACAAAACTAGGGCAGAGGAACATGAAGAACAATTCCACAAGTAAAACAAGGATTTAAGATACTTCTATTTTAAGACAAGAAAAAGCAATCAGGTTATTATATAGTATAAAATATTTCTGATAGAGGGAGAAAAATTTTATTTAATTCCAAAGCAGTTTAGAATTGTGGGTAATGAAAACAGAGGAGAGATGTCCTTGATATATCATCATCAGGGGAAACTGAGCTGTGTATCATCTGACTGGTCTTAATCACTCTAAATAGTCCAGTAAGAAATCCTCTTATAACACTCTCCTGTTAACTAGAAACCCCTTCCCAAGAGAGAGACCTTTTCTTTCATGGGGAGAGATACTCCACATCTGACTGCATCATGCTGAAAAGACAGGGCTTAGGAGTAGGCATTTCTGGCAATTTGAAGGTTCAGGCTCAGGCAATATAGGTGACAGAAGACAGACTTGCACCAATACCTAGCAGACTTGTCCTCGCTCTCAGCTACATGTTGCTTCTTCCTTTTCCAAAAAAAGCATTGTGCAAGCAGATGAGAAATCAGTTCAAGAAGCTCAAAAATTCAGTTAGGACAGGGAGGCAGAGGAGAAAAAGAAGGACTTGGAATCACAAGTGTTTAGGAAGTTATCACTGCCCCTTCATCCTCAACTTCTGAAGAAGTCAGGGCAGATAAATCAAAAAGGCATCCAACAGGGAATCACAGGTTTGCCTCTCTCAAAGCAGAATACAAGCACTTTTTGCCTCAAAATGTTAAGTTAGTCTCAAGGTCTCTTACTGGATGTTACTAGAAGCCAAACAAAGACCTTACTGCTAATTCAAATGCCAGAATCAGACACACATCATCATCAATCAATCATCACCTGACCAAAAGAGGAGAAGATCCTCCCCCATGCTCTGGCTTCTCGCTTTCTCTTACACGTGCACAAGATGCAGGTGATCAAAATCTTCAGGCTCTCAGACAGAACATCTATGCAAACTTCCCACACGGCATGACAAGAAGGCTGGAATAACACCACATGGGGCAAGGAGGGTTCAGAAAGGGGGCTCAGAAACATTTCCACATCTTCAACAGTTACACTGAAGTCATCAGTGCCAAGGAACTGTTCAAGCGCAGACATAATTTGAAGAGCCCAAAGACAAAGCACTGCATTAGGCAGCACAGACACATCATAATGCAAAACTGATGGTCCTGTTGTACCAAGGACAGCACCCTGTACATCCAGGACAGAAGAAAAAACCTAAAACAGATACTCTGCCTAAAATGCAAGATCAGATTTGTCAGAGAAATATGCAGGGACTTCAATCAAAACTTCTGTTAATTCAAAACAAGATTTCAGGTCTCAAGAAGAGAGATCCAGGAGGAAAATGACCTGGTCCCACTGAACCAGTCAATCTCCTAGATAAGGGAAGTATCTGCTCCCCAAATCCCATTTGTGCAGATACAGTAATCTCTGTTGAGATTAGAAAATGGAAACAGACATTGTCAAGATGGAGACAGATGAATCATCCTTCCCTGTAGAGCCACAATGATTTTATCCCATCTTACTACCCTGAAGTGGAAAACACATACTAAGCCACATAATTTGTCAACTATGCAATTTTTATCTATATTTACCTGCTGACAGCTTCAAAACATAAATCTGGATTAAGTCTTCCCTTTAGATTAATCAGTTCTAAAGGTGTCAATGCCAATGTAAACCAATTCACTGCACAAGTTTTGGCAAATAAGGGAGAAATGGATTTATACCAGATGCAGTAACTTCCTACGCAGGAAGACATTTTCTCACTCAAACAACACTAATGCAGCAGAATCGTAGAAAAAAAAGGATACCCAGACATCCCAATTATCATGTACCAACCCAGGTCTCTCCTCTCTATCCTTTCACAAAATTATAATGATACTGGTAGGAGCCATTCGTGAACTCTGTATAAGCAATCACATTACAAAAAATGTGTCGGTATTTATCTTCATCTCTTTTGTTTTCATGTAGAAGTCACCAAAATTTGAGAGAAAGAGAAACAGATAAAACTTACTAGTGGATCATTTGATTAAATCAACCCCTTTCCAAAAAACTGATGAAAGATCTAATAAGTAGGTCTTCAAAATTATGAAAGCCACTGGTTACACATTACTAAGGATTGCCCAGTCCAAAAAGCTTGTGCAGATGCACGAGAATACAAACAAATACATGCAAATTTTATGACAAAACAAATGCAAATAACAACATTTCAAAACACAGTATTTAGTTTTCACCTCATAACTCCCATTAAACAACAGGGCCTACACAGCTAGAATTCCATACAACACATTGCACTGTGGGCTATGAAGTATATTTGCAGCAGAGTAATTTGCTCATAGGTTCATGCATCAGTGCTCTGGCATCAGAGAAACTAAATTAAAAAGACTGATAACTCAGGTAAACTCAACAGCTGCCCAACCGAGACCAGCACTTAAACTTCCCTCTTCCTTACTTGTCATTTGCCAGATCATAGAAGAGTTTATTCACACAACCGACAGACAACAGGGACACAGCATCCAAATACGAAAATATCTTCAGCAGCATTTCTGACGGCATGCTGGAAAACATGAGAAAGAGGAACGCTGTTAGACTTGCCTGCACACTCCAGAAATTACATGGGCAAAGAATTTTAAATTCAAACCAGAGCAAAACGAAAGAGGTGGAAACTATCAGCTTGTAAACACACAAATCAAAAATCACCTGAAGAGTTAACCCAGAGTTTGGGTTCTGATTTCACTCTGATATATGGTATTTGCATAAAACAATTCATCACAACTTTTTAAAGTGGTACAGAACAATTACACGAAAAGTAATGGGTTTGCATGTTCACTAACTTCTTAACTTTAACCCAGTTTGACATGACACCACCTCATTCAATCTCAATTTCTTACTTATTGTACCACAACTTTAACATTTAGTCCATAACCACCAGTATTTGCCAAAACTGCAGATACCTTTCCTCCTGACTGTGGCATCAGGTCTCAGGACAGAAATGTCCTAGTCAAACAGTAAAATCATGCTCTACTTCATCATAATCTTCAAAATGCATGTGCTCAGGGGTCTCATGCAGTTTTCAACAGAAAAATGTGAACTTCAGCATAAGAGTCAAGTGGCATCTTGAGATCATTAAGGTTTCTGTGCATCTGGAAGGCTGCCTGAAATGCAGGTGCCAGTCTAAGCATGATAAGCCCAAGATACCCTGGAGATAAGCCACCATGATTTTATTATTAACAGACAGAAACCTCATACCCTTCAAGTAGTGCTTCATAAATGCACAGAGTTTAAAATAGATGCATTTTACACTCTTAATTTTTTGGAGCATAGAGTATGGTCACATCAAAATCACCACTGAAAATACAAGGTGCTGTGAAAGTCAGTGCCCCAGCTGTGCCTCATCCTTTTACTATTGTGTCATTTGCAACAGCTGTTGATTTATAACACTATTCCAAAAGCACAGGGCTGACAAGGGCAGCATGATCATGCCAATACTCCAAGGTTTGTATTAAAACTCAGAATCTTAGTTGTAATAACACTGAGGCAATGTGCCAAAACTTGTAACATGCCAAAACTTGCACGGCTGTTATGCAAAATAACCCATAAACTGAAAGCCCAAAGTAGTTAGTGCATTTATTCCAGAGAAAATTTAAAGTGATCCCTTAAAAATATGCAAATTAAATAAAATAATACACTTGATCCAAAATTCTCAAAAGCAATTTTCACAACCATATCATTTTTTTACTTGAAGGAAACTGAAAGGATTTTTTTTCCCTTTTTCTCTCATCTTTCACATCAGACTAACAGCATAAAGGTATTGAACTGGCCATCCAATGCAAAACAGAGAAATCATTACACAGGAAGCTACCATATTGATAAAACAAGGAAAAATAATTAATCTTTTAGGTAACATATTCTTAGATAGGGTTTTTTGTAAAAGTGTAACTAATTTTCAAAAAGAAAACTCGAGATTATATTGAAAGTGCCCTTTCATTGTCAAACAGGAAGGGAAACATTTACTTTTCAGCCAACATGCAACAGTTACTTATTCCTCCCCCCTCATCTCACTCCACTATCCATCCTCAGCCTCTCTATACAAAATAAAACCCAAGAATCAAGAGAAAAATACAAAGTTTAATTCTGAACTGGCTTTTATTGAAGTAATACAATAACTATTTTTATTCTCAAGGAACAACACTGCCCACGACATGCAAAGGAGTTGCTGAAGGCTTCACATGACTTGGAAAAGCTACAGACTTCATATGAACTTAGAAAAGGAGGCAAAGGACAACCATGACAGTAAACATTAGAAGGTGAATACAGGATCACAAAGTACACCAGTGTGATGGTTTGGACCTGGCACCCAGCCAAATGCCCAAACCCACAGCAAAGGCCTTCCCTCCTCCCTTATCTTCCCAGGGCAAGGAATAAAAACTGCAGGACCTGAGATCAACCAAATTATATAAAATATATATTTACCTATATCACAATTATATACCATTAATATACTATATACACAACTAAGGGGGGCCCACCCACCCGCAAAGGGAAAGGATAAGGGAAAGGGAAAAAAGGGACAAACAAAAGGAAAATCAACACAAACATACATTCTTGAAACCCAACAAAAAAGAAGTAACCAAGTGAAATCT